>CM022753.1:658611-789884 GCA_012411365.1 Ameiurus melas
CTGTCTGATCTCACACACACGCACGCACACGCACACACACACACGCACACACACACACACACACACACACATACACACACACACCCACACACACACGCGCACACACACACACACACACGCACCACTCAATCATATTAGATTTATTTCATTCCCACACGGTGTTCCTATGGACTCCTATGCAGGGTGTGTGTGTGTGTGTGTGTGTGTGTGTATGTGTGTGTGTGTGAAATGACCTCATAACCGTTTCCCATCAATAAAGACATGCAGTGATATAGCTCCGCCCACCGAATCCTGACCAACTGCCACATGATGCACTTAAACTAAAGTTATTTGTGGCAGTGTATGTATATATATATATATATATTTTTTTTCTCCATATAGATTTCAGGTAGAAATTCTTTATCACATAGCGACAAGCTGAAATATGTTCAACCCTGGTGAAAGGTCAAAGGTCACCGGGATCACACTGTCTGCTGGATAAACAGCCCTGAGTGAAGTAAGGGTGCGAATCCATACTAAGTTCTTACTAAATGTACACATTGTTTGATAAACCTGTGCTGTGTTTTGTAATTGTCCGATATTCATGAGAGCAGAGTATTTTTGTTCAATTTCTTTTTAAAAAAAAGATCAAAAGGTTCAACAATAAACACAATCCCCAGCATTCTTTGCTCATATTTACCGAGGGTGCCAATATCAGTGGAGGACACCGTACATGTCTAGCACATGAATAAGTAAATAAATATAAACCTTTTATTTCTGTCCAAATCCTCAATAAAGTCTGTGGTTTAGTGTGAAGAAAAGTGTGTCCTTCTTACTTGTACATTTTGGTTCTGTCCAGCCAGATCCCGCAGATGAGCGAGCTGACCATACCGGCGATGATGATGGTGAGTCCGATTCTCCCAGCATTCACCTCTTCACCCTGAAACACCAGCGGCTTTAACTACACTTCGGCTCACTCACACACGTCAGACACGATTCTGTGGTTTTTAAAATACAACGTTAATGACAACACCTGCATTATTCAGCCTCAGCTGTAATTCGGTGGTTAAGTTTTTGAACGCAATTTTCAAAATGTGCCGTTTAGATTGGAGTATTTTTCATACTTAACAGTCATAATTCGGCTACAAGACCTGCTCAAACCTGTAGTTTTGCATTTTTATTATTTGAGAGTGAAATTGTTAAACGCGCTGTACAAATCAAATGAATTGAAATTTAACCACGACACCTGCATTATTCAGCCTCAGCTGTAGTTCGGTAGTTTAGTTTGCAGTATTTTTCATATGTAACTGGAATATTTTAGCTACAGCATCTATACCATTTGGCTTCAGGTATAATTATTCAGCCTTCGCTTTAATTCTGTCCTTTGTCTTTTAGTATTTTCCATATGTAACAGGATTTTTTTTAGCTACAACACCCAACAGCTAATATGACTGAGCTTCAGTTGGAATTCTGTTTGTTGTTGTTGTTATTTTTAAAACCATGGTCAGCCATGATACAGTCCAGACCCAACAGTGGCAGCTTGGCAGTGCTGGGGCGTGAACCATCGGCCGTCTGATCAGTAACCCAGAGCTTTAAGTGTCGCATCCCCACACCATGAATACTGTACGTACATTATCTGCTTTTATATCAATACAACCATCTCATATTCGTATACAGTACGACAACGCGTGTCATTTTCAACACATCTATATAAGGACTATTCTTCTTCTGACTGCAGTCATTGTGTTTGAATAAATTCTACACACACGAGGTGAAATGGGTGTTACATGTAATGTAGTTCAAATTCACGTGTCCCCTTTACACTTACTAAAACCGTTCTGATTTGAAATGAAACATTTTCAGAAAGAGAAACGTTTGTGAAAAGTTTTGGACTTGTTTATTTTTTTCAAATTAAAAAACCAAAAAAAAACAACAACAAACAGACAAAAAAAACCTATTAGATACTAGGTTTTATTATTTATTAATTAAATTTTTTATTTTATTTATTTATTATTATTTTATATTTATTTCTCTTCTCAATGAAATATTTGGGAAAGGGAAGGGAGGGGAGAAAATGTAAATGAATCACATGCATGAATAAGAATCACATGTAAATGAATCATATGAAAATGAATAAATAAACAAAGGAAAAAAAAAGAAACTAGGTTTTAATCTTTAAAAAGGATTACGTTAAAATGTTTCAGGTATTTTTTCATGTCACAATACAATGTGCTGAGGTATCGTGACACTTATAAAAAAAATAAATAAATGTATGCTTTAAACATAATCTGAAAAAATAAACCATCTCTGGATGCGTTCGAGTTAATATTAGTGTTTTCAAACCTTTAACATTTGTATGTAGATGTAAGAGTAAAAATCTCTCATTTATTTTATGTATTTAAAACATTTTTTAGAAAAAGGTTTGCCTCATTTTTAGTGTTTGTTTATGTTTGTACATATAGTAATATAAAAGTGTTATAATAATATAAACAACAACGTATCAAACTAAATCTTTAAAGTTTTATTTCTTACATTTTATTTAAAACATATACATTTTTTCCCTGGCAATCTGTTAGTAATATTAAACATTGTGTAATGTAACAATGTCTTGAAGTACCACGATATTATTATTATTATTATTATTATTATTTAAAAAATATTATCACTAGTCTTCTAAATAAATCCAAATAAATCTTTTTTAGTTTGTTGTTTGTTCGTTAAAACTAGCTGAAGGTTTTTAACAGACATGTTTAACATATTTTAACAGGCATATTGTATTTGTTCAACGTGGTCCGAGCAATAAATACAAATCTGCGGCTTTGTTTATAAGCAAATACACTGTGGGTGTTTAACGGCAACCGGAGACGGGGAACGAGGGAGCCGCAGTTACCGCGATGGTCACGTCACGAGCCGTTACGCAGATCTGACACGGAAACGTGATGACACGATGCTCCCACGCGCCACGGGTTTGTCTTTCTTCAGAAAAAGAGAAGATTTCTGGACTAATAGATTTCTGTGCTAAAAATGTCTGCTGATGGAAATCTGCTTTAAACTTACCGGGTAGTGTTTGATGATCATCTGGTTGAGCAGCGTACCCACGGCGTAAAAACAGCCAACGTTCAATCCTGAAACCATACAAATATTTACACACAACACAGAGGATTCTGATTGGTCAGGAGGTCGTTGATTAGTTTTTACAGAAGACTATCGGGCTCTGATAGTTGTAGCAGGTTTATATTAACGCGCTGGTTATCGTTTCTATAGCAACGACTCGTTCACAGGGACGTGTTTAAAATCGTGACGTTTTCTATAAGGAGCTGCTTATTCAACATTTTTGTAAGGAGTCTCCAGTGTCAGCGGTAAAGCTGTAACAGACGAGTTTCTTTGCTGTTTCTCGGTATAAATGTGTTCCAGTCCGACCGTTAGCGAGCTAACGATATGCTGAGAAGAGTTCCTCGCTGACACGCCCTCATTTCTCCTAATACAGTAAGTAACTGGCTTTAAATTGAAATGTATTTATTCGTGTTCTCACGTGAACCGAAGACTTTATTTCTGTGTGTGTGTGTGTGTGTGAGAGAGAGAATATTTGGCTCCATGTGTTTTGTAATCCCTTCATTCCAGCTCTGTGGAGAGAGTTCTCATTAATTCGCTATTTTATCCTCCTTTAACGTTACATTTCATCTAAAGTTAAAAGTAAAATGAAGTAAAGCATTATAACCGCTGCTTTATCGTTCGGACTTCACTCACGGAGATATTATATATTATATACATTATGTTCTGATGAAATATCGCATGAAAAGTCTTAATGCATTCATTGACCAAATTATTTATTCATTTGTTTATTTATTTCATTCAACCCATATCCCAACTAGCTGTGCTTAGCATTTCTGTTACTATGGTTACCTTGTGAGAGATGGTTAAAAAGCGATGTAGAGAGGGAATTCTCAGCTTTGATTGGATTAAACAGTGACTAGGGTTTTCACCATACTTTATACTCACCAGCCAATTAGAAACAACTACTGTCAGAGCAATTATGGTATATATGAGTGTGTGTGTGTGTGTGTGTGTGTGTGTGTGTTACCATAGCTGATGATGAGCAGGATGAAGGGCTTGTTGCGGAGGAGTCGGAGGATAGAGGACAAGTACGAATAACTCTCTGTGGGGATGAGACGAGCTGAAGCCTGAGACTGAGATGGAGGAAGAGCGGGTCTCTCCTGAAACACTGATAGAGAAGAGAGAGAGAGAGACACAGAGAGAGACAGAGAGAGAGAGAGAGAGAGAGAGAGAGACAGAGAGAGAGAGAGACAGAGAGAGAGAGAGAGAGAGAGACAGAGAGAGAGAGAGAGAGATTTGTAGGAGGAAGATGTGACGTGTTAGTCAGCAGCTAACAATCGGATGTTACTGCAGTGATCACATGACGCAATGCTTTCAAAAGCAGATCTACAAAAAATGTTTTGACAGCAAAAAAACCCCAGAAGTGCAGACGTTTAACTGTGTTTCACCGATCTGACAAAAAAACAAGAGCAGATTTGCTGAGCTGTGAGGGAGTTAAACCAGGAGGAAGTCTAATACTAACCTCCGGAAAGCCTTGAAACCGTTTACTCGTGACGTTTGTAAAATGTAGCATGAAATGATCGTGAAATTGACCTTAAGCTGTTTAAATAAAAAAAATCAATAACAGAATGCAATAAAATAAATTATTTTAGTGCATATTTCATAAATCTTCCTCTAATCTGCTCAGGCCGGTGTTTCCACTGATCACGAGCGATCACGAGCGACCCGTCCCAGTTTAAATAGAAAGATAACCCGCTCAGACTCTAGTTTTAAAGCTATGTTCACACTGAAGAGGCTAATAATGTGTGTTTTATATTCAGGTGCAGCTTTTAAAATGTAAGTGTGGCAGTAAAAAGTAGAAAACTAGGCCATGTAATTAATTACCAGCTTTAAAGACATTACACAGCCCCAGTTTCTTCTAATCTTGCTTCTAAAACCTTAGTTTTTTTTTCTGTCTCTTCCAACGAATGATGAAAAGACGCCCAAGAGACACAGAGCTCTGTGTTGTGCTCAAGAAAAGAAGTAATGTTTATATCGCTGAAGTAATAAAAAATACTATGAAGCACAATATGTAAGAACATTTGACCTTTAAATGCTTGAATGAATAAACGTGTTGAAGGTGTGTGTAAGCTCAGCTCAGCGGCATCATCACGTTATTCTCGTCTTCCTTACCGATGATCACCAGGATGAAGAGGAACGTGGCCACGCCTGCTGTGATGTAGAACATCACTTGAATGTGATTGGCCAGCTCGTCCATGTCCTCCACATTTGGAACCAGGATTGGTGGGACCAAAAATCCAATGGCGATGCCGAGCTGCGAGGTACGGATCAGCAAAAAAGAGGATATTTGAAATCAACATCCTGATTTTTAAACAAATAAACAGAGACAATTAACGGTCCGGCTTCAAAAAGAAGCTTCCGTCTGTAAAAGTGAGAAAGTTCTTGTTAATGTTTCTGATCAACAGTAAAATATTGCAAGGTTATTACTAACAAAATGGGCGGAGTCATCCGAAAGCTTTGGAAATACTTTTTAAATGATTTTGAGTTTCATTCGTAATATCGATTGTTTTCCAATGAGCAAAGTGATCAAAATAAAAACAAAGAAACACTTAATATGCTTAGAATGACTTCCTGTATTACATGTCTATTCTATATTACTATACATTATACACCTTCTTCTGCTTTTTTGTGCTGTTCCAATGCACTTAAAGGTAATAAACATGTGTATACCAAAACATTTGTCATTGCAAGACTTTTCTGGGAGAAATGGTGCATTTTCTGGAAAAGTTCCAGGGGTGCCAATAATTTCGTCCATGACTGTACAAAGAAGGAAAAGACTTGACAAAGATGTCGAAGCATTTCCAGCTCACACAGTTTCCACTGTTGGAAAGGTCATTAAAAAAAATGACAGATAGAACAGCATGTATACAAAATCAAAATCCCTACATGACAGCAAAGGACCTCCAGGAAGGTTAACTTAACACAGACATGGTTGTGCACTGTTCTACTGTGGAGTGTAAAAGTCCATGTCTGAGGTACTGTACTGTATGCAAAACAACATCCAGATAAGCCAGAGGCACTATATAAACAAGTGCTGTGGACTGATGAAGTAAACATGGAGCTCTCGGGATTCATAATCAACAAAAGTTTTGTTCGTGGAAAAAGGAGTAGCATTTCATAATAAAAAAAAAACCACAACAACAAAAAAACACCTCGCCAACTGTTAAGCCTAGGGGTGGATCTATTATGATTTGGAGCAGTAACAGTACATTGGTAGATGGAAGAATGGATTCCAGTAAATTTGGAAGGAAGTATTGCAGACAGTAAACAGAATCTGAAAACAGACTGCTTTCAGAATCCACCAGGAACAACTTTGAGAAACGTAAGCTGAAGCTTTTGGAACGGCCCTCACGGCCTCCTGGCATCATGATCTCACAGAACCAGAAACGTGTGTACACAGCAGAAGTTATTTAAACGCAAGAAACGCTGCTCTGTTTACTTCGGATGCTCGGAATGTCCACGTTGATTTGATGTCACTCTGTTGAGAAGATTACTCCAAGTTGACGAGCAGGAATTTCAAGTTGACCTTTGGCTCGTCACAAGTTGCGACAGTTCTACTGAAATAGCTCCTTATATTAGAATTCCTGATCTACGTTTCTTTTGCAGTTAAACTCCAGCAACTACTTCACCGTCGCTCATCTCCAGTAAAAATAGTTAATATATAATAAATAATAATTATTTTTTTTTTTTAATTTTATTTTTTTAAAATATTTTTTATATATTTTTTTTAAACACACACACAAAAAAAACATATATTTTAAATTATAAAAAATTAGTTTTTTTTAAATATATTAAAAAAAATTTTTTTTTATCATCCCCAGACCCGGAAACAACCCCCCCCCTCTCTCAATAATTGACAAACCTTCTTTACCAACTGCACCACAGTAGCTTCCAAACAGAAACACTTCATCATCTCAACTGGCTAATCTTGTTTCTCCACACAGCAGTGTAATTAAACAAAGTAATACACTGATTTAAAAAAATAATCCTTTTACTATAATTAGTATAATAAATGTTATTATCTAATAGAGCATACGCTTTAATAGTTTCTGTTAGCTCTAGTTTTTCCTAAAGAAACTTCCTATTCTACATTGAGAGTCTATAGATTAGATTAATGGTGTCAATCAATACAATTGAATATTAAGTATGTCCAAAAAGTTTAGACTTTGATTATGGTCCTTCAGGGTCTCATGAAGCCTGTGTATTGGGATATTTCTCGTATCGTGGCTTTATGATCCTGTGAGATTTTACAGTGGAAACAAAAATACCTAACAGGTCATGAAAGGGGATTTTAACCTAGTTTGACCTGTTTTCTGAATGAAGCTTAATGAGGCTTAAAGCTTGAGAAGTGACCTGCTGCCATTGGCTATTTATAGCACTTGCAAAACAGAACTTTTCTTAATTAACATGGCCAGTACATTTAACAAAAAATACATTATTAAAGTTTACCTTTAACTCACTGGCATTACGCCCAGATCAAAGCATGCATGGAAGAGTACAGGATAGGGCCTCGCATACACTGAATCAATAACCTTCCCAGAACCAGACCTGTTCAAGAACACCAACTCGGCCTACTTGCTTATTCCAATCAAGGCACCATCTCAGGTGACCACGTCTACCATTCCTCTTTCTGTGCCTATAAAGTATAATAAACCAGCATGTTTATCCTGTATCAATTGAGACCTTTCTTCCAGACGTGATCGATTCTGAAGCTGCCAGACATATCATGTAGGACTGGTGAAACAGCTCCTTGGAATTCTCAACATTTCTGGGAGGGTACTAGAAAGCATTTGAAATTGAATCCCCCCACCTCCCCCCGCCCCTAGTATGTACATTATATTTGTGCCCCTGTGGTTAACCAAACACCATATTTTGGCGTGCGGGGAAATAACAGCTCTGAGCCTCTGACTCTGAACTGAAAGCCTCAGGAACCCTACCAAGACTCTGCAAATGTGTTCAGTAAAATCAAATCAAGTGTTCAGAGAAGGTCTTCCCCATCACACTGCACCACTGCTTTATTACCGGGGGTATTACGGATAGTTCCTTGCAGCAAAGCGGATTCCATTTCACCCCACGCAATCAATGAAGGACTATTTTAAGGAGGTGATACCACTCGGTAGCAAATCAATAACATGGTCCCAAATGTGATTCAAGAATACATTTGCTGCTTAGGTTTTACTGAACATCTCTGCAAGGTCTTGTTACATGCATTCCTGGACTTTTACTTCAGGGGCTCAATGCTACCGTACTTCAGGAGATGCTGCTGGGTTAACCACAGAAACCTAGGTACAATATAGCTAACGGAGGTATCACCTCCTTGCAGTGATCTCAGGTGTATACCCCCTTCCTTTTGCCCTGGTACAGCTCACTTCATCTTCAATAAATTAAAGATGGAAGTCTCTGTCTCTGCACAGAATAATGCACATGAGTTAATTCCATGATGGTGAAAATACCCCTAGTCTTTACATGCCCAACTAAAGCTAGAGGAACAAATAAGAACCAGAATCTTCCCAAAACAAGGTTCACACAGTGCGGACACTTCAGATTTGGAATATTAATACCCGATTAATACAAATATCTGGTAATGCCCTATGATCAACATTTAAGTCTTTGTTAACCCAGTCTCAGGTACAGTCCCTTCCGAAAATACAGGAACGGCAATACCAATTTTTCAGTACAGTCCCCCATCAAAAATATCGGAACATTTGACTGATAGGTGTTTCTTGCTGCCCAGGTGTGTCCTGTTAAATTAATCGTTTAAAGAATGAATAGAACTGAACGTCTACTCTTGGTTTGAGTCCTGGGTTTCGCCTGTGAAGACGGCATTGGTGGTTAAAAAGGGTAAACCGACATGAAGATCAGAGCGTTTCATTTTCCCGTGATGTACTTGTGTAGATGTTAAATGACAGAATAATTAAGCTCCAACACCACTGTTTCTCTGGGACGAACATAAATATCCTAAGATCAAGAGCTTCGTACTAAAATAAGGAGACCAACATCAAAAGCGGGAATCGTGAAGCGGCGATCATTGTATCACGTGAAGTGGAAAAGTGCAAAAAATCCGAAATGGAGAAACAGACTCAAAACACGGGTTAAGAAATGAATGCTAATTAACTGGATTTAGGAAATTTGTCCACGTTCTTGATTCTGCTAGCTAGAGGTAGCTAATACTGAACAATATTCTGGTTCACTTGTTTTTACTTTGTTTATTGAACTGTTTTAAGTACTCTGTATATGTAAGATTTTACGATTGGTGTGGGCCTCGCTTAGGGCCCCAAATGTTCAGAAGTGGCCCTGCATCTTGTGTTCACATCTCGTGTGAGACGTTTGTCATGTTATGCAACATCACAACATGCTCCAGATGATCAGATCTGATCTGATACCATTGTACATTACTGGGCTGGTACATCGTAGATGATACATTGTGTGTGTGGGATTATTATACAACAATGAATAATTCAAATTTCTTAACGAACACACCTGATTTCCAAAAACCCCAATGGAGCATGCGGTGGAAACCTCATTGGACCCGAACCACACCGAAGCGATGTGCGAGGGCATCCCGAGGATGAACACCTGAGCCACGGAGCACGTCACCTGACCCAGAAAGGTGACGGGAAAAAGGTCGGGCCTGGCACTGGCCACTTTGATCCACGTGCCGGCGCAGTTGAGGGCCGTGGCCGCGAGCGCCACCACGCGGAGCCCCTTCTTCTCCAGGAGCCACGTGACGGGGAAGATGAGAGGGATGTAGGTGAGCATGTAAATCATGGACATCCAATCTATGGTGAAGGAGTCGACGTTGTAGAACTTCATGAAAATGTTGTTGATGATGCCGTACTGGATCCACTGATAGGAGTTACAAAGTGAATAAGAGCTGAACAAAAACACGATCAGCCATCTCCTTTTGTACAAGTGGGTCTCCATCTGATCCCGAGACTCCGCACTGGGCTCGGAAAAAACCTGCACCTGGCTTTCCTTCTGCGTTTCGCTGCTGGAGAAACAGTTCTCCTCCGCCTCTCCGCCCCAGTTTCTCTGCTCTCCCATGATGTCCGATTCAGTGTCGAATTCAACATGCAGATTAGATCAGATCAGATCAGACTTCTCTCAATCAGCTGATCGATCAAGAAAGCTCGTTTAAATGTAGCACCAATGATCTGTTCTACTCATCAACATCATTCTAGTGTCTTTAATCAATCATTCTTGTTAAAAGAAAAACATGACTAGTCATAAACTTTACCCTTGATAAATAATTTTACTTTAGTTAGGATTAACTTGTGTGTATATATGTATATATATATAGTAGCTTAACTTTACAAAGATACAAACTATTTACATTAACAGATGTAAATCTTTACAAAAAATCCAAAAGTTTAGTTCATTAAATTAAGTAATTAAAGCTACAAACAGCCACATAGCGGAGGTATTTAACACAAACTGATCAAGTTGCCGGCTTTGATCAGATCCGTTCAAAGTTTCTCGCCTGAAGTTTGGCATGTGACACTCTCGAACACTTTATCCCCCGCCCCGCCCCTCGCAATGTGATTGGTCGGCAGATTTCCGCCTGCTGCGCCACACAAAGAGCGCTGAGTAGAGTCCTTTCACTTTTCAAAATAAAAGTCAATACACGTCAGCATGCGTCACGTTGAGGTATATCCAATCATTATACACCAACTGTATGTTTATATTCATTTAAATGTATTATTTATTTTTCATGATCATGTTTATAAAACAATATTTGGTCATTAAATTTTTTTAAAGCATTTCCTGGATACAAAAATATGAGGTCAAAAATTATTAAAAGTAAAATTTTCTAGTGTTTCTTTTCTTTTGTGATTTATTCAACACAATAAAAACAAATCTAAACAGTGGGTTAGCTATTAAAGTAAACCACTTTATTCCTTTTTAACAAGAATGTATAAACAATATAACTATTGTAACTTACTAACTGCTTACTTGCTACCAACATTAAATAGATAATAAAAATTGTATGAATTAAAAAAAATAATAAAACGTTACATTGTGTTATCAAATTTTCAAATATGATCTCATTTGAAATGTATTTTTTTATTAAGATATATCAATTACTTTATTTCTTTCAAGAAAAATACAAAACATATCAATATAATAATAATTCATATTATGTAAAAAAAAAACAAAAAAAAACGACAACAACAACAACAAGAACAGACAACCAGAAACATCGCAGTAATAAAATGTAATAAAAATGGCTCGAAGTGAACGTGAACTTTTATTTAATTTCTCACATAACAACGGAAAACAATCATTGTAGCCGGCCCAGTGACTGTAAACTGTGTGCGGGACGTGGCCAACAAAAAGCAACATTCTTATTGGTTCTCGCTTGTTCCGTTTCCTGCTCACTTTATAAAAAAATAAAAGTCCAGGAAAAATACATGAAAATTCAATCATTATTCTCGAGCAAAAAGTAAGATTATGTTGCCAAATCTCTCACACAGAGCTTGAAAAGCATACAATATTAGGAGATTAGTCTGTTGACTGATACACAGTAAGCTTCTATTTTCCTTTATTATTTAGGATTTAGGGATAACGTAGAAAACGTATGTCAGACTTGACATATAAATCTTGTGATACGAGTCGTCATGACAACATCACCATCTACTGGCCAAATCTGTTAACTGCATTTCTATTTAAATCACAGTATCACAGTAGTGATGCCGACTCGTTGCGTCAGTGAGTCAGATCACCCGGCTCAGTCCACTAAATAGAGTCGACTCTTTCGACCCCCAAATTGTTCAAGGTCTTTTTTTTCCCTCTCCGAATATACTGCATCAAAAACGAATCCTATATGCGAGTCGGCTCTCGTTGTTCGATTAAAAGAGTCGAATTAAAGATCCGACTCGCTCGCATTGTTCCCGTAATGACCTGAAATAGAAACGCAGAAACGTTTTCTGTCGTTTTTGCTAGCTAACCTTAGCAATCAGCTAGCAGTGAGCAACTAGCTTAGCACTAGCATTAGTTTGCTATTTTCAGTGTAGTAAAAGCTGGCTAGTGATTAAGCCTAGTGCTACCATTAGATTGTAATTTTTGTTATTAAAGTTAAGTCGGATAGTGATTACGTTTAGTACTAGTGTTCGTCTGCTGTTTATGCTAGTTAAAGTTTGCTAGCGATCATCTTCGCACCAGTTTAATTTTTATTTATTGATTTTATTTTATTTATTTATTTTTGCTAGTTATTGTGGGCTAGTGATTAGTTAGCTATTTACCAAGCTTAATGGTTGTGTTTGTTATCCGGTTTTGCTAGTTCACGTTGTCTAACTAGTTGTTTAACTACAAAACGTAGCCTTAGAGTTAGCTTACTAACTCCAGTGAGTGAACTTGGTGCTAGCCTTAGACCGCTACTTTTGCCAGACAAAGTTGGATAGCACCAAAGCGCAGCACTGGTATTAGTCAGATATGTTTGCTTGTTTACTGTCAGTCTATCAATGTTGAAAATCAAACAAAACAAACGCCCTTGAAGCGATCCTGAATGAGGTGCTGCTCTTAAAATGAATTAGCATAGTGACGATATAAATAAATGATAAAGAATGACAACAAAATGTCAATAATTTTCTGATAATTGAATGAACGTTTGTGTTCCACTCAAGCGCGAGATAAAGTGTGATGACGGTTTAAAGTAGGACAGTGCAAAATGGGACGTGGGGCGGGTTTCAGGGAAAGTGGGACAGAGCTTAAAGGTTAAAAAAAATAACACCGTGACCATGTCGGACATAAAGACGCTACAGAGATGGGATAAAGAAATTAAAATGGCAAGATATAAGAAGGAGAACTAACTACGGGCTGCATTGAGAGCTGATATCTTCACTGTGTTTAAGCAAGGATGGCACCACAAGGAAGCGGACAGAAGGACGGAAAACAGACAAGATAACAGAGGCATAAACAAAGCAAGGAAAGAAGAATTAATCAATTGAAGGAGGAAAGAATGAAAAGAGCTCTAGAAGAATATCAGAAGCAAGTGGAGAATGGACAGAATCCAAACCTCAGACTTTTGGCTAGAGCTTGGAACATCCCTAAATCTACACTCCAGAGACGTGTGAAGGGACTCGTCAGAGGTTTTCATCATCATCAGGGAAAAATCCTCTACTTTCTTCAGATACAGAGAAGGACCTTGCTGATCTTATCAAGGTTCTTGCGGCGAGAGGCTTTCCGATGTCACGCACAGACATACAAAACATCGCCTTTCTGTATGCGAAGGCCAACGGTGTGAAAGGTTTCTCAGAGTAAAAACAAAAAGCAGGCTATTATTGGTTTGAAGACTTTCTGAGAAGAAACCAACATCTGAGTATTTGTACCCCAGAAGCTATTGTTGCTGAAAGTTCTTCTGGAATTTGTTCTACACTGGGTTCTGAATGGTTCAGAAATTATGACCAACTTCTCAGAGAACTCAAGTTCATTGATGTTCCATCACACATCTGGACTTTCAAGGAATTTGAATTAAAAGACTTCTGTGGCCCTTCCGTAGGAGCCCTGGATGTAGACGAAGGAGAAACCGCAACAGTCCTATCTGGATTGAATTCTGCTGGAAGATAGATAGAAGATAGTTGGATGGATGGATGGATGGATGGATGGATGGATTGATGGATAGATAGATAATTTTATTGGTCCTCAAAAAGAGGAAATTTGTTTCCATCGTGAGTACAAAAACATAACAACGTCATACATATAGACCAACATAAACGATCATAGGCATCGAGAGGAAAAGGGGACAAGGAAAAAAAACACAAGTTTCATCATACAACAATGCATCTGACATCACAATGGCCGAGTACCTATGTGTTTAATGCTCGTATAGCCATAGGAACAAATCTCTTACCATAGTTAGCATTTCTGCACATGGGTAGTCTGTTCCTGCGGCCAGAAGGAAGGGGGTTGAAATATTGATAAAGTGGGTGGAAATTTTATGTGTCTTCCGAAGTGTAAATGAACTGACACAGCCCGATAAATTAGGGATGGGAATACTAATAATTTTCCTTGCTAAATTAGTTATTTTCAAAAGTTAGTATATTGAAAAAACAAATGGCACCATACATAAGAACTGGTTCAATAATATTTCGGTACAGAAGAAGAAGCAGACTAGGCTGAACAGACAGATATATAAGTTTACGCATAGCTGTGACTGTTGAAAACATTTGTAAATACCTAGAGTGTGCTGAATGAAGTTGAGATGTTTATCCAATGTAACGCCCAGATATCTGAAATGCTCCACACTTTCAACCATCTCTCCGTTAATGGTAATACTGGGAGGATGGGCAAGTGTTTCGGAAGAGCCAAAAACCAGTTTGCTAGTCATTTTGATATTAAGGTGCAGAAAATGATCATCACGCCATGTACTAAAATGTGCTATGGAGCATTGATCGTCCAAAAAAGAATCATTGCCCTTAGATACACTAGTCTCATGGTTATCTTCAAGAAGAAGTGCACGTGTCCTGAATGGATTTGTTTGAGTCCAGACCAGGTGATCATCAGGGTCTCTGAAAACAGGTGGATCAGCTCACAGCTTCTTGTGGAATGTGGTGAAATGTTCACAGCTCAGTTACCAGAGAATGACTGCAGGCCACATGTCCTCCTGTTGGATGGCCATAACAGCCACATCTGCAACCTGGAGTTTCTTGAGCTCATGAAGAAAATCAACGTACATCTAATGAGCTCTCCTCCTCACATCAGTAATGGTTTTCAGCTGGTAGACGAATCTTTGTTCAAGAGTCTGAAGCACCACTGGATGGAGCTGGGATGGGGCTCGGCGAGAGGAGGAAAGAAGCTGCAAAAGCAGCTGTTCTACTCTTTGTTCTCATCAGCATGGGAGAAGAGAGTCAGCATTGATTACGTTCTGTCAAGTTTGATTGTTTTCGTAATACAGATGTTGTGGTGATTTTAGATGGTTTTTAAAAAAATAAATAAATTCAATACATGAATTTATTACAAAACATTCAACTCTTCCACAGGTTTCAGAGCCGCAGCACTGTTTCCTGTTAACATGGACATGTTTCCCAGTGATGCTCTCACAAACACAGAGGGTGAGATGGATAAATGTAAGGAGACCAGGACCTCACCACATCAGAGTTTACACTAGGCACATAAGATGGGTATTGTAAAAGAGACCAGCTTTTTGACCACCAGGCCTGATGACTACAGTGAGCCTCCCTGAATCTCTGAAGCAATATCTGTGATTTCAGGACCATCTTCACAAATAGATAGCATTTAATATAGCTACAACTCTGTGAAATCATGATAGATCAGTGCTTACCAACCCTGTTTCTTTCAAACTAGTTGAAGTCAGGTGATGCTGTAGAGCTGATAAAAATAGATTTCCATGAGTGACCCAACATTAGGTACAAATGAAAGTGTTTAGTCGATGATACGAATGTCATCTGTAAACTGAATTTTTTTTCCAGTTTTGTCATGGTTAAGGAAGTTGGAATCCACAAATTATTTCAGATCATAAATACAATTGGCTTGGGAATATCCAGGGCTTCACCAAGAGGAGCTGGAAGCTGTGTCCAGGAATAGTGTTGTCTGGGCTGATCTTCTAAACCTTCTCACCATGACCACCACTGTGAAAAATGAAAGCAAATTAACTGAATGAATGAATACATTCTGTGAATGAAGTGGGAGAAAGAACTTTGGTGGATGTAGAACTGAGATAAACGTGAGTGTCATCTGCATAACAGTGGATGCTAAGGACATTTTCCACCAGTGATCTGGCCAATAGGAAACTGACATACAGAGAAAGGGAGGCAACCAAGGATTGAACCTTGAGGGACACCGTGTATAACTGGGGCAAAAGAGCATGTATGTTTACGTTATATAGTAGTATGTTTATGGTTATATAGTAGTATCTATCTGAGAGGTAAGATGCAAATCAAAGCTGAGCTAAGCCACAAATAGCGAGAGGCATAAGAGCAGAATGCCACGGCTAACCGTGTCAAAAGCTGCACTGAGATCTAACAGAATAAGAATGATGATGACACCAACATCAGTAGAAGCGACTAGATAATTAGTGAATAATTTTCATCATCGGTTTTCATCGAAGAAGGGTCCAAAAGTCTGATACCATTAGTGAAAATGCTTTTATTTTACATTGAATTCCAGCATTTTTATTAGAAAATATATCATCAGCAATAACTTTTCTACTGAAATGTAGAATCTTGTAAATATTTACATGAACATCAGAATTTCTTAGTGTTTGGTATGTCCCGCTTTTGCTTTAATCACAGTGTGTACTCACGCTGGCATGGACTCCACAAGTTTTTCCAAAAAAAAGTTTCTGCAAAACCTGTCTGAAAACATGCTTGAATGGAAAGGATAAGACTAAGATCAATATCACAAATTTGCTTGGATTTAAATCTTGACCTATAAATGCAGAATCATGAATACTGAACATTCAATATATGGAACATTTCCTTTCTTTGTTCTAAAACATATATAATTTGATTAATTCCAGCTTTAAATAAAAAGAAAAACTTCCCAAATTTTACCAATGTGGTCTCAGACTTTTGAACCCTGCTGAGTGTCAGTGTTCTTGTATATACATCCATACACAATTGTCCAAAACACATTTATGAAAGAATATTGATTAATGCAGAGTCTGTCTGGAATATTCGCAGAGTTATAATTAATTTAATGCACCTCCTAAACCACGGGTAAAACAGAGCATAAATAACAGGATTAATGGTGGAATTAATATAAAGCACAATAAAGACTTTCAGAAATGTTTCTGTCTGTAGTTCAATAACATCACCTAATAAACTGTAAATAAAATACGGAAGTAAACACATCAGAAACACAGACACTAAAATGCCCAGGACTTTAGCTGCTTTTCTCTCAGATTTCATCGAGTGTGAGGTGATTTTCTGTGTTTTAGGCCGTGTGTGATTATTAAGCTCTCTGATAGCAGTGGCATGTTTCTTAGCAATCACAAACACTAGAGTATAAAATATGATTATGAGAGAACATGGAAATATAAACGTTAGTACAAGGTCAATCACAGACCAAACCTCATTCAGAAAAAGATAACATTCTCCAGGACACATGACAGAACGTGTGAAGCTTCTGTTAAAGTAACAGAGTGATATGTTATACACCAGATTAGCACACCAGTTGGAAAAAACCACAATGCTCATAGTCCTACTAGAGATTTTGTTCATGTAGAGAAAGGGGTTTGAGAGAGCCAAATACCGATCCACAGCGATCAGAGCGATGTTATATATGGAGAGACTCGTTAGAATATAACCGGTCATCAAAAAACTAATGCAGTACCGCTTATCAAAAATCCAACATGACTCAATGGCCCAGATTAACACCGGCGGTATTATTAAAGCACCAATGAGGAAATCCGACACCGCCAGAGAGAGCACGAGCAGGTTGGTCGGTGTGTGAAGCTGCTTGAAGTGAAGAACAGAGATGATGACGAGAAGATTTCCACACACTGTTAGAAGAACCACAGCAGCTGAACACACGTACAGTAAGATATAAACTGCAGGAGATCCAGATCTCTCTGGACAGGAGAAATGCTCACAGAGATCAGACTGGTTAAACTCCGTCAGATTCATGAGGTCATGCATTAGAAAAATGTAAAAGTCTCTGTTACATTATGGTGAAATGAATTATCGGTCAGGCTTCTCAGATGTATTTATAGTTTAGAAATTAAGCACGCCCCCCAAGTTTGATTGACAGCTCAATGAATATGATGTCATGCCTTGGGGAAACAAAAGGCCACAGAAGGCATTAAGCACAGAAAAAAACACCCAGTATTACGTGATTCTTCTGTTTACAAGAAAGAAAACATTAATAGAATCTTTGGAATTAAAAACACATGAAGGCCACAAAAACTGCTTGAGCTTAGAAATGTTGCAGTGTGTATAAAGAGAAAGTGATGAATGTAATAAACATGCTGATGAATGTCTGATTTTAAACTACATCAAAAACAGTATTTAATACACTGGACTCAGTATATAATACACTGGTATTCGCTCTCATGATAATCATGAAAATTTAACTCGATTCCGGTTTCCTCCCCCAGTCTAAAGACATACATTGTAGGCTCATGGGCATTTCCAAAAGTGTCCATAGTGTATGAATGTGTGAGTGATTGTACCATGTGATGGATGGATTGGCACCCCGTCCTGGGTGTACCCCGCTTTGTGCCCCATGCTCCTTATGATAGGCTCCAGATTCTCCATGACCCTGTAGGATAAGCAGTATAGAATTATACTATACTAATAATACTATACTATATTTCTGTAAAGCTGCTTTGAGACAATGTCTATTGTAAAAAGTTCTATACAAATACTGGACAATAAATATATAAATAAATATTGAAGATGGATGTAAGGATGGAAATAGAGTTGGCTCAGGTATGTCTATGGATCCTGGAGCCTATCCCAGGGGATTCGGGGCATGAGGCGGAGGTACACCCTGGATGGAGTGCCGACCTTCTACACACATTACAGTGGAAAAAAAACATGTGAAAGGTGAGGAAAATCCTAAAGTTGTAGAGCTCCAACAAATAAATAAGAATAAAGCAGAGGAAAGGGAAAGTAACATGCAAAAAATACGTGTACATAATACGAATTTTTTAAAATGAAAATATGTAAAAAAAATAATTATATATATAAAAAAAATAAATAAATTGAAAACCGTCCAGTAGGAAAAAGTCCAGTTTTCACTGAAGTTGATTTTTTACTTTGGCATGTTTCATTTTTATTTTTAACATCACACTTGTTCCAGATAAAATTTGATATTTTGAGTATGTCAAAATTTCAACATTGTTTAGTGTGTTTAATGTTGTAATGTGTATTCCAACGTGTTATTAAAATGCCTAAACAATTTGTTTGTAAACAGCTCTATTTTAACCTCAAATGTGGAAATATCCAAAGATTGTGTGATCGTCCTGTGTCACAAGTACAAAACACATTTATGAAAGAATATTGATTAATTCAGAGTCTGTCTGGAATATTCGCAGAGTTATAATTAATTTAATGCACCTCCTAAACCACGGGTAAAACAGAGCATAAATAACAGGATTAATGGTGGAATTAAGATAAAGCACAATAAAGACTTTCAGAAATGTTTCTGTTTGTAATTCAATAACATCACCTAATAAACTGTAAATAAAATATGGAAGTAAACACATCAGAAACACAGACACTAAAATGCCCAGGACTTTAGCTGCTTTTCTCTCAGATTTCATCGAGTGTGAGGTGATTTTCTGTGTTTTAGGCCGTGTGTGATTATTAAGCTCTCTGATAGCAGTGGCATGTTTCTTAGCAATCACAAACACTCGAGTATACAATATGATTATGATAGAACATGGAAATATAAATGTTACTACAAGGTCAATCACAGACCAAACCTCATTCAGAAAAAGATAACATTCTCCAGGACACATTACAGTATTTGTGAAGCTTCCATTGAAATAACAGAGTGATATGTTATACACCAGAGAAGCACACCAGCTTGTAAAAACCACAATGCACATAGTCCTACTAGAGATTGTGTTCATGTAGAAAAAGGGGTTTGAGAGAGCCAAATACCGATCCACAGCAATCAGAGCGATATTATATATGGAGAGGCTCGTAAGAATATTAGCGATCATAAAAAAACTAATGCAGTACCGCTTATCAAAAATCCAACACGACTCAATGGCCCAGATGAACACCGGCGGTATTAGTAAAGCTCCCACAAGGAAATCCGACACTGCCAGAGAGAACACCAGCATGTTTGTCGGTGTGTGAAGCTGCTTGAAGTGAAAAACAGACATGATGACAAGCATATTTCCACACACTGTTAGAAGAACCACAGCAGCTGAACACACGTACAGTAAGATATAAACTGCAGGAGATCCAGATCTCTCTGGACAGGAGAAATGCTCACAGAGATCAGACTGGTTAAACTCCATCAGATTCATGAGGTCATGCATTAAAAAAAATGTAAAAGTCTCTGTTACATTATGGTGAAATGAATTATCGGTCAGGCTTCTCAGATGTTTTTATAGTTTAGAAATTTAGCACGCCCCCCAAGTTTGATTGACAGCTCAATGAATATGATGTCATGTCTTGGGGAAACAAAAGGCCACAGAAGGCATTAAGCAGAGAAAAAAACACCCAGTATTACGTGATTCTTCTGTTTACAAGAAAGAAAACATTAATAGAATCTTTGGAATAAAAAACACATGAAGGCCACAAAAACTGCTTGAGTTTAGAAATGTTGCAGTGTGTATAAAGAGAAAGTGATGAATGTTATAAACATGCTGATGAATGTCTGATTTTAAACTACATCAAAAACAGTATTTAATACACTGGACTCAGTATATAATACACTGGTATTCGTTCTCATGATAATCATGAAAATTTAACTCGATTCCGCCTCTGTCTTTTGTGTGCAAAGCTCGCTTGTTCTCTCGGTGCTGCAGGGGTTTCCTCCGGTACTTCCCTTTTTCCCCAGTCTAAAGACATGCATTGTAGGCTCATGGGCATTTCCAAAAGTGTCCATAGTGTATGAATGTGAGTGATTGTACCATGTGATGGATGGATTGGCACCCCGTCCTGGGTGTACCCCGCTTTGTGCCACATGCTCCTTATGATAGGCTCCAGATTCTCCATGACCCTGTAGGATAAGCAGTATAGAATTATACTATACTAATAATACTATACTATATTTCTGTAAAGCTGCTTTGAGACAATGTCTATTGTAAAAAGTGCTATACAAATACTGGAAAATAAATAAATAAATAAATAAATAAATAACTATTGAAGATGGATGTAAGGATGGAAATAGAGTTGGCTCAGGTATGTCTATGGATCCTGGAGCCTATCCCAGGGGATTCGGGGCATGAGGCGGAGGTACACCCTGGATGGAGTGCCGACCTTCTACACACATTACAGTGGAAAAAAAACATGTGAAAGGTGAGGAAAATCCTAAAGTTGTAGAGCTCCAACAAATAAATAAGAATAAAGCAGAGGAAAGGGAAAGTAACATGCAAAAAATATGTGTACATAATACGAATTTTTTTTAAATGAAAATATGTAAAATAAATAAATAAATTGAAAACCGTCCAGTAGGAAAAAGTCCAGTTTTCACTGAAGTTGAATTTTTACTTTGGCATGTTTCATTTTTATTTTTAACATCACACTTGTTCCAGATAAAATTTGATATTTTGAGTATGTCAAAATTTCAACATTGTTTAGTGTGTTTAATGTTGTAATGTGTATTCCAACGTGTTATTAAAATGCCTAAACAATTTGTTTGTAAACAGCTCTATTTTAAACTCAAATGTGGAAATATCCAAAGATTGTGTGATCGTCCTGTCTCACAAGTACAAAACACATTTATGAAAGAATATTGATTAATTCAGAGTCTGTCTGGAATATTCGCAGAGTTATAATTAATTTAATGCTCCTCCTAAACCACGGGTAAAAGAGAGCGTAAATAACAGGATTAATGGTGGAATTAAGATAAAGCACAATAAAGACTTTCAGAAATGTTTCTGTTTGTAGTTCAATAAAATCACCTAATAAACTGTAAATAAAATATGGAAGTAAACACATCAGAAACACAGACACTAAAATGCCCAGGACTTTAGCTGCTTTTCTCTCAGATTTCATGGATTGTGAGGTGATTTTCTGTGTTTTAGGCCGTGTGTGATTATTAAGCTCTCTGATAGCAGTGGCATGTTTCTTAGCAATCACAAACACTCGAGTATACAATATGATTATGAGAGAACATGGAAATATAAATGTTATTACAAGGTCAATCACAGACCAAACCTCATTCAGAAAAAGATAACATTCTCCAGGACACATTACAGTATTTGTGAAGCTTCCATTGAAATAACAGAGTGATATGTTATACACCAGAGAAGCACACCAGCTTGTAAAAACCACAGTGCACATAGTCCTACTAGAGATTGTGTTCATGTAGAGAAAGGGGTTTGAGAGAGCCAAATACCGATCCACAGCAATCAGAGCGATATTATATATGGAGAGGCTCGTAAGAATATAAGCAATCATAAAAAAACTAATGCAGTACCGCTTATCAAAAATCCAACACGACTCAACGGCCCAGATGAACACCGGCGGCATTACTAAAGCTCCCACAAGGAAATCCGACACCGCCAGAGAGAACACCAGCATGTTTGTCGGTGTGTGAAGCTGCTTGAAGTGAAGAACAGACACGATGACAAGCATATTTCCACACACTGTTAGAAGAACCACAGCAGCTGAACACACGTACAGTAAGATATAAACTGCAGGAGATCCAGATCTCTCTGGACAGGAGAAATGCTCACAGAGATGAGACTGGTTAAACTCCGTCAGATTCATGAGGTCATGCATTTTTTTAAATAAAAAGTCTCTGTTACATTATAGTGAAATGAATTATAGGTCAGGCAACTTGGATGTTTTTATAGTTTAGAAATTTAGCACGCCCCCCAAGTTTGATTGACAGCTCAATGAATATGATGTCATGCCTTGGGGAAACAAAAGGCCACAGAAGGCATTAAGCACAGAAAAAAAACACCTAGTATTACGTGATTCTTCTGTTTACAAGAAAGAAAACATTAACTGAAACCAAAGAATAAAAACACCAGTGGGCCACAAAATGTCTAGGTTATGCATGTAACCCTGTTCCCTGAGTAGGGAACGAAACGTTGCATTTAGCATAACACTATGGGGAGCGCCTATTGTGTGCAATCGGCATCTGAAGCTTATGTAAAATCATGACTATTTACAGGCCTGCCATGATCAGGTGACGTGGCAATTAAGTGTGTCACGTGATATAAATATGGCACCTCTGAACTGCGCCATCAGTCTCTATTATCTTCAGTGAAGACGCAATTCACAGGCTTGCCCTGGTATGACAAAGCTACGCAATGGCTTGTTCCTTTCTCAGGGAACAGGGTTACATGCGTAACCCAGACGTTCTCTTTCAAAGGGAACTTCGATGTTGCGTTTAGCATAGCACTATGGGAACAAGAATACCCACTCCGTCATACCAAGGGTACGGCCTGTTCAAAAAGACCCAAGCCTGAGGGTCACTGCAAGACACTCGAGCCTGGGGTGAAATGAATATCCAGGCTGTAATAACGAATTACTGTGTGTGGCATAGACCACCCTGCAGCAGCACACACAATGCCTTCGCGGAGGCGACCGCCCTTATGACCAGAGGCGTAGCGAGACTGCGCACCTCATAAGCAATAGAGATTGCTTCCACTATTTGATTAGAGATGCACTGCTTTGACACAGCATCACCTCTACTGTCGCCGCCAAAGCAGACCAGCGGCTGTTCCAACTCACGCCGCTGGCAGGAGCGGTGGACTTAATTACAGGGAGCCCTTACTGGACACAGCAGGTGCATTCTCTCAGGAATGGAGGAGGGCAGAAAGCCTGCAACACCACAGGGTGGGCAGCCGCTGTAGGCTCTTTAGGAATATAATTCTGCATAGAATACAGGAAGGCTTTGGTTAATCTCAGGGCAAAGTCAAGGCAGGAAGGGCTAACAGAGAGAGCTTGTAGATCTCCTACTCGTTAGAGAGATGTCCGGGCCAGCAGAAGAGCTACCTTTAGAGTCAGAAGTTTCTCAGAGGCTGACACAGAGGGCTCAAATGGGGTCACTGACAGACCTTCCAGGACCACAGAAAGGTCTCAGGAAGGTATATGAAGCCTGCAGACGGGCCTCAGCCACCTGACACCATGCATGTACCTCGAAGTTAGAGGATTTTGCCCCACAGAGGCTCCATCAAAAGGAGTATGGCTGGCCGAAATGGTGACCATGTAAACCCTGATTGTTGAAGACGCTCACCCCACTGAAAAACGTTCTTGTAAGAACTCCAGGACTGTAGCTATTGCACAGTTCACTTGGTCTAGCTGATATTCCTCACACCACAAGACAAAAAGCTGCCACTTGAGTGCATAGAATTTCCTTGTGGATGCTCTAGCATTTAAAATGATCTCTACAATCTCAATTGTGAGACCAGAATCTATGAGCTGGTACCCCTCAGGGGCCAGACCCACAGTTTCCATAGTTCTGGCGAGGGTGATACATCAGCCCTCCGGCTTGAGACAGTAGATCCACTCTAAGGACCCAAATGGGGCACCTGACAGACCTACCAGGACCACAGAAAAGTCCCAGGAAAGTATGTGTCACCTGCAGATGGGCCGCATCTGCCTGACACCACGCATAAACCTTGAAGTTAGAAGATGTTGCCCAACATAGGCTCCATCAACAGGGGCGTGGCTGGCTGAAATGGCAGCCATGTCAAACCTGATTGTAGAAGGAACCTACCCTGCTCAGAAATGTTCTTGTAAGAACTCCAGGACTGTAGCTATTGTGCAGTTCACTGCAGATCACTACAGTGGATCCCTGCAGATGGAAATCTTCCAAGGAGTGCCATCTAGCAGGGATATTATCTCTGAGAACCATAGTTGAGCTGGCCAATAAGGTGCTACTAGCAGGAGACATAGACTGTCTTGGCGAACTCTCGCAAAAACTTGTGGAAGCAGAGCGATGGGGCGGAAAAGCATACAGATGTGACCTAGGCCACATGTGCACCATGGCATCCAGCCCTAATTGTGCGGGAGGAGTGAGGGTGAACCACAGCAGGCAGTGTGTTGTCTCCTCGGAGTTGAACACATGCAGTCCCACTTGGCCAAACCTCGCCATATGGACTTCACTCCAACAATCTCCCAAGATCCAGCTTTATCTTGCTCAGTGTTGATAGGATTAACCCTACACATGGTGGGGATAGAAAAACCCTCATCATAGCAGAATCCTTATAACCCCTAGAAAAGTTCTCCACTGCACTGGGGAAGGCCTACTTTTCTGAGGTTTAACCTGAGCCCCAAGCTCTTCATGTGGGCAAGAACAACATCTCGATGTTGAACCGCCAGTTCCCTGGATCGTGCTAGAATTAACCAGTCGTCCAGGTAGTTTAGTACACAGATGCCCTGTAGTCACAATGGAGCCAGAGTAAAATCCATGTACTTTGTGAAGGTGTGAGGGGATAAAGCTAGCGATATTTCTATGTGGAAATATGCACCTTTTATATCTATTGTCACAAACCAGTCCTCAAACTGAATCTGTGGAATGATAAGTTTGGGTGTCAGGATCCTGAACCTGTATGTCCGAAGAGTACAGTTCAGTTGACCCAGATCTAAAATTGGCCACATACTCCTTTTTTTGCGGACCAGTAAATAACGGCTATAAAAAAAAAACAACCCTCAAGGAAAGAGGTAGATGTTCTATGGCCCCTTTGTCCAAGAGGGATTTTACTTCCTTTGCTAACATTGGGCTCTGGTCTGTGCTGACTACTGTGGTGAGCACACCACTGAACTGAGGGGGTTGAGCTATAAACTGGACCCGGTAACCCTTTTCTACGGTAGACAGAACCCATGTAGACACATTTTACAGTAGTTTCCATGCTGCCCGATGGTCTTTTAGTGATGTTAACTATTCTACATTCTATTGGAGGGAAAGCCTCAGATTTTTGTTGCCCTGTGACATCTCTCTGACCAGAGAACACTGAAAACTTGGGACCGCCTTGGTTAGGGGAGGCCCTATAGTAGCACTGGGGGCTAACTGCCCTAATAACCTCATATCCCCTGATACATCCCTCTACGGCCCCTCAGGACTGCTCTTCTTTGCCTGAGTGGCCTTTATGACCATTCTCAGATCAGGTCTAGTAGCAGGCTGGGACTGTGGGTTCCCCTGGCTGTCTGTGGGGATTGGCAGGCTGCCATACTCGCCTTCTGGGTTTCCCTCGCACTAGTGCTGGCCCGGGCTTCACTTGTGGATGGTGAATGGCTCCTTACACAGTGGCTTGGATGGCAAAGCCGGCCCCCCTGATTACCTACTGTCGATGGAGAGAGGTAGCTCACAAGCGCCTCCTCCACCTTCAGCATAGCTAAATAGTCATGCCATTCATTCCCCACAATGGCTGAATAATCCAACATTGTGGGGTTATAAATATGGCTTATGCATGGTTTTCTCCCAGAAGCCTGATATTTTGTCATGCACTTCTGGAAGAAAGGGGTGTTTCTGCAGTGTGAGGGATTTACTTTCACTGGGGAGAAAAAGGCTCATCCAGCCTTAGTAATCACTTCAAGCAGCTCTTTATATACCGCTCTCAGTTTTTTAGCAAATTCTTCTGGCTCCTCGGAGTCAGAGAGGAATTATTACTATTATTTTGGTGTGTGTGTATGTTTTCCCTTTTGGCTTCCCGTAGCAGAAGGAGGAGTCACGACAGGAGCTCCAAAATCCAGTGGAGAGCCAAACCCAGAAGACAAAGCAAGATATAGAGCAGCGCTCGTCTCTGACTCCTCTTCTGGATCCATAAGAGAGCCCTCGAACCTGAGATGGGTAGCTGTCTATATTGTCTATAAGGAAGAGACTCTGTTCTTTCTCTAATTCTCACTAAATTCTCATTCTCCATATTTTATTGCCCTTCTGTTTTATTTCGATCAAAAATCTTATCCAAGCTCCAATGACAAATCAGTGAGTTAAATAAGAATAAAGCAGAGGAAAGGGAAAGTAACATGCAAAAAATACGTGTACATAATATGAAAAATTTGTTTCAATGAAAATATGTTAAAAAATTTTTTTTTGAAAGAACAGTAGTAAAAACTGTCCAGTACGAAAAACTCCAGCTTTCACTGAAGTTGAATTTTTACTTTGGCATGTTTTATTTTTAACATCACATGTAATAACTCCACATAAACTTTGATATTTTGAGTATGTCAAAATTGCTGCATACATAAGGCACATTGTTTAGTGTCTTTAATGTTATTTAATGTTAATAACAACATATTATTAAAATGCCTAAACAATTTGTTTGTAAACAAAAATTTGAATGAGGAAATATCCAAAGATGTGATCGTCCTGTCTCACAAGTACAAAACACATTCATGAAAGAATATTGATTAATGCAGAGTCTGTCTGGAATATTCGCAGAGTTATAATTAATTTAATGCACCTCCTAAACCACGGGTAAAACAGAGCGTAAATAACAGGATTAATGGTGGAATTAAGATAAAGCACAATAAAGACTTTCAGAAATGTTTCTGTTTGTAATTCAATAACATTACCTAATAAACTGTAAATAAAATATGGAAGTAAACACATCAGAAACACAGACACTAAAATGCCCAGGACTTTAGCTGCTTTTCTCTCAGATTTCATGGAGTGTGAGGTGATTTTCTGTGTTTTAGGCCGTGTGTGATTATTAAGCTCTCTGATAGCAGTGGCATGTTTCTTAGCAATCACAAACACTCGAGTATACAATACGATTATGATAGAACATGGAAATATAAACGAAAATATAAGGTCAATTACAGTCCAAACCTCATTCAGAAAAAGATAACATTCTCCAGGACACATGACAGAACGTGTGAAGCTTCTGTTAAAATAACAGAGTGATATGTTATACACCAGAGAAGCACACCAGGTTGTAAAAACCACAATGCTCATAGTCCTACTAGAGATTGTGTTCATGTAGAGAAAGGGGTTTGAGAGAGCCAAATACCGATCCACAGCGATCAGAGCAATATTATATGTGTAGAGGCCCGTTAGAATGTAAGCAATCATAAAAAAACTAATGCAGTACCGCTTATCAAAAATCCAACATGACTCAATGGCCCAGATTAACGTTGGCGGCATCGCTAAAGCACCAACAAGGAAATCCGACACAGCCAGAGAGAGCACGAGCATATTTGTAGGTGTGTGAAGCTGCTTGAAGTGAAGAACAGAGATGATGACGAGAAGATTTCCACACACTGTTAGAAGAACCACAGCAGCTGAACACACGTACAGTAAGATATAAACTGCAGGAGATCCAGATCTCTCTGGACAGGAGAAATGCTCACAGAGATCAGACTGGTTAAAATCCGTCAGATTCATGAATACATGCATTAAAAAAAATGTAAAAGTCTCTGTTACATTATGGTGAAATGAATTATAGGTCAGGCTTCTCAGATGTTTTTATAGTTTAGAAATTAAGCACGCCCCCCAAGTTTGATTGACAGCTCAATGAATATGATGTCATGCCTTGGGGAAACAAAAGGCCACAGAAGGCATTAAGCACAGAAAAAAACACCTAGTATTATGTGATACTTCAGTTTACAAGAAAGAAAACATTAATAGAATCTTTGGAATTAAAAACACATGAAGGCCACAAAAACTGCTTGAGCTTAGAAATGTTGCAGTGTGTATAAAGAGAAAGTGATGAATGTTATAAACATGCTGATGAATGTCTGATTTTAAACTACATCAAAAACAGTATTTAATACACTGGACTCAGTATATAATACACTGGTATTCGCTCTCATGATAATCATGAAAATTTAACTCGATTCCGCCTCTGTCTTTTGTGTGCAAAGCTCGCTGTTCTCTCGGTGCTGCAGGGGTTCTCCGGGGTACTCGGTTTCCCTCCCCAGTCTAAAGACATGCATTGTAGGCTCATGGGCATTTCCAAAAGTGTCCATAGTGTATGAATGTGTGAGTGATTGTACCATGTGATGGATGGATTGGCACCCCGTCCTGGGTGTACCCCGCTTTGTGCCCCATGCTCCTTATGATAGGCTCCAGATTCTCCATGACCCTGTAGGATAAGCAGTATAGAATTATACTATACTAATAATACTATACTATATTTCTGTAAAGCTGCTTTGAGACAATGTCTATTGTAAAAAGTGCTATACAAATACTGGAAAATAAATAAATAAATAAATATTGAAGATGGAAGTAAGGATGGAAAAAGAGTTGGTTCAGTTATGTCTAGGGATCCTCCAGGAGAGTCTGGAATGAGTGGCCGGGGAAAGAGAAGTCCAGGCTAACCTTCCTATACTTCTCACCACAACCACCAGCAGGAAAAGGAATTGATGAATGTATTAATACATACATGATCCGTGAATGGTGTGGGAAGAAGAGCTGTGGTGGTCATAATACGGAGATAAAGTATAATGCTTATAATAGTGGAAGTTAAATCAGAAAAGAACCCACAATAAATGTTAATGCATAGACTGAAGCATAAATTATTATTTGTACTGCAATGCCTCCAGTATTAATTTTGTACATCCATCCATTTTCTGTACTGCTTATCCAACACAAGGTCACAGGGAGCCTGGAGCTGATCCCAGGGGATTCGGGGCATGAGGCAGGGGCACACCCTGGATGGAGTGCCGACCTTCTACACACATTACAGTGAAAAAAATAAACATATGAAAGGTGAGGAAAATCCTAAAGTTGTAGAGCTCCAACAACTAAATAAGAATAAAGCAGAGGAAAGGGAAAGTAACATGCAAAAAAAATGTGTACATAATACAAAAAATTTGTTTACATGAAAATATGTAAAAAAAAAGAAAAAAATTGAAAGAACAGAAGTAAAAACTGTCCAGTAGGAAAAACGTCGGGGTTACGCATGTAACCCTGTTTCCTGAGAAGGGAACGAGACGTTGCATTTAGCAGTATGGGAACGCCTTGTGGGTGTGACCGGTATCTGAAGCTTGTGTAAAATCATGCCTCTACTTATAGACTTATAGGCCTGCCATGATCAGGTGACGTGGCAATTCAGCGCGTCGCATGATAAATATATATATGGCACCTGTGAACCACGCCGCCAGCCTCTATTATCTGAAGCGAAGACGCAATCCACAGGCCTGCCCCAGTATGACAGCGTTATGCAACGTCTCGTTCCCTTCTCAGGGAACAGAGTTACATGCGTAACCCTGACGTTCCCTTTCAAAGGGAACTTGGATGTTGCATTTAGCAGTATGGGAACGGGAATACCCACTTCGTCAGACCGAGGGTACGGCCTGTTCAAAAATACCCAAACCCGAGGGTTACTGAAGGACACTTGAGCCCGGGGAGGAATGAATATCCAAGCTGTAATAACGAATGACTGTGTGAGGCATAGACCACCCTGCAGCCACACACACATCCTGCAAGGATACCGCTTTGGACAAAGCCTTTAACTATCCAAGTAGAGATGCGCTGCTTTGACACAACATCACTTTTCCTGTCGCTGCCAAAGCAGACTAGTAACTGCTCCGACTTATGCCACTATTGGCATATAAGGCGGTGGATGTAAGTACAGAGAGCCTTTACTGGACACAGTGGGTGCGTCCTCTCTTGCTCTGGTGTGAAGGACAGAGGAGGGCAGAAAGCCTGCAACACCACAGGGTGGGCAGCCAATGTAGGCACTTTAGGAATATAATCCGGCCTAGGATACAGGAAGGACTTGACTTATCTAGGGGTAAAGTCAATGCAGGAGGGGCAACAGAGAGAGGTTGTAGACCTCCCACTCGCTTGATAGATGTCAGGGCCAGTAAAAGAGCTACCTTTAGAGTCAGAAGCTTCTCAGAGGCTGACTCTAAGGGCTCAAATGGGGCCCCTGACAGACCTTCCAAGACCACAGCAAGGTCCCAGGAAGGTACTTGGGGACCGCCTTGGCTAGGGGAGGCCCTACAGTAGCACTGGGGGCTACCTGCCCAAACAACCTCATGCCCCCAGATACATCCCTCCATGGCCCCTCAGGACCGCTCTTCTTTGCCTGCTTGGCCTTTATGACCATTCTCAGATCAGGCTCTAACAGCAGACTGCGACTTTGGCCGCCCGGTTCCCCTGGCTGTCTGCGAGGGTTGGCGGGCTGTCATACTCGCCTTCTGGGTTTCCCCACACTAGTGCTGGCCCAGGCTCCACTCGTGGACGCCGGGATGAGCTTGAGACAACTTTTTTTTTTTTTGCCACATGTCGAGCTCACGAAGCAGGTCTGCTTGGTAGGCCTGCAACCCGTTAGTGTCTGCAGTGACCCACAAGCAAGACTACTACTGCATAGGCTTGCCCACCAATGATTTTTTTTACCCACCTTGGATGTAAGCCGGCCCCCCTAATTACCTACCGTCAATGGAGAGAGGTAGCTCGCAAGCGCCTCCTCCACCTTCAGCATAGCTAAATAGCCATGTCGTTCATTCCCCACAATGGCTGAATAATCCAACATTGTGGGGTTATAAATATGGCTTATGCATGGTTTTCTCCCAGAAGCCTGATATTTTGTCATGCACTTCTGGAAGAAAGGGGTGTTTCTGCAGTGTGAGGGATTTACTTTCACTGGGGAAAAAAAGGCTCATCCAGCCTTAGTAATCACTTCAAGCAGCTCTTTATATACCGCTCTCAGTTTTTAGCAAATTCTTCTGGCTCCTCTGAGTCAGAGAGGAATTATTACTATTATTTTGGTGTGTGTGTATGTTTTCCCTTTTGGCTTTCCGTAGCGGAAGGAGGAGTCACGACAGGAGCTCCAAAATCCAGCGGAGAGCCAAACTCAGAAGACAGAGCAAGATATAGAGCAGCGCTCGTCTCTGACTCCTCTTCTGGATCCATAAGAGAGCCCTCGAACCTGAGATGGCTAGCTGGCTCGGCAGCGGTTGGCCCAGATCTGTGATGAAACGCGAGCAAGCCGTAACACACTTCCTGATTTCTTTCACTCATATTTTTCTCTCTCGCTCATTCCTTTTTTCTTCTCTCTTTTTTAAAGGGATAGAAACGTTCTGAGATTTTGAGAAAAGATGAGAAATGAAGCGTCTTTTTGTTTCTTTACACAAACCACTGACATGCAGTCTTTCGCTGAAGATAATAAAGGCTGATGGCGCGGTTCACAGGTGCCATATTTATATCACGCGACACGCTTAATTGCCATGTCACCTGATCATGGCAGGCCTATAAATAGGCACGATTTTACACAAGCTTCAGATGCTGGCCGCGTGCAAGAGGCGCTCCCCATAGTGTTATGCTAAACGCAACGTTGAAGTTAATAAAATAATCATTAGCCATTACTTTGTTATTCTGATTACTCTGGGACTGTGTATGAGTGAGTTCATCTCTTGGGTGTGTGTGTTGTAGTTCTCTTTTGGTCAGGCCCTAGGCCTTGCTATAATTATCTTTTAAGAGACATTGTCTATAAGGAAGAGAGCGTGACTCTGTTCTTTCCCTTATTCTCACTAAGTTCTCATCCTCCATATTTTATTGCCCTTCTGTTGTATTTTGATCAAAAATCTTATCCAACAAGCTCCAACAACAAATCAGTGAGTTAAATAAGAATAAAGCAGAGGAAAGGGAAAGTAACATGCAAAAAATACGTGTACACAATATGAAAAATTTGTTTCAATGAAAATATAGTACGAAAAACTCCAGTTTTCACTGAAGATGAATTTTTACTTTGGCATGTTTTATTTTTATTTAATTTTTATTTTTAACATCACATTGTTCCACATAAACTTTGATATTTTGAGCATGTCAAAATTGCTGCATACATAAGGCACATTGTTTAGTGTGTTTAATGTTGTAATGTGTAACATTATTAAAATGCCTAAACAATTTGTTTGTAAACAACTTTGTTTAAATTTGAGTGTGGAAATATCCAAAGATGTGATCGTCTCTGCCCACAGTACAAAACACATTCATGAAAGAATATTGATTAATTCAGAGTCTGTCTGGAATATTCGCAGAGTTATAATTAATTTAATGCTCCTCCTAAACCACGGGTAAAACAGAGCATAAATAACAGGATTAATGGTGGAATTAAGATAAAGCACAATAAAGACTTTCAGAAATGTTTCCGTCTGTATTTCAATAACATCACCTAATAAACTGTAAATACCATAAGGAAGTAAACACATCAGAAACACAGACACTAAAATGCCCAGGACTTTAGCTGCTTTTCTCTCAGATTTCATCGAGTGTGAGGTGATTTTCTGTGTTTTGGCGCGGTGTGTGATTATTAAGCTCTCTGATAGCAGTGACATGTTTCTTAACAATCACACACACTCGAGTATACAATATGATTATGATAGAACATGGAAATATAAATGTTACTACAAGGTCAATTATAGTCAACCCAAAAAAAAAATAAATCATTCTCCAGGACACATGACAGAACCTGTGAAGCTTCTGTTAAAATAACAGAGTGATATGTTATACACCAGAGAAGCACACCAGCTTGTAAAAACCGCAATGCACATAGTCCTACTAGAGATTGTGTTCATGTAGAGAAAGGGGTTTGAGAGAGCCAAATACCGATCCACAGCAATCAGAGCGATATTATAGATGGAGAGGCCTGTTAGATTATAAGCAATAATAAAAAACTAATGCAGTACCGCTTATCAAAAACCACACAAACTCAATGGCCCAGATTAACGTTGGCGGCGCTAACAAAGCTCCAACAAGGAAATCCGACACTGCCAGAGAGAGCACGAGCATGTTGGTTGCTGTGTGAAGCTGCTTGAAGTGAAAAACAGATATGATGATGAAAAGATTTCCACACACTGTTAGAAGAACCACAGCAGCTGAACACACGTACAGTAAGATATAAACTGCAGGAGATCCAGATCTCTCTGGACAGGAGAAATGCTCACAGAGATCAGACTGGTTAAACTCCGTCAGATTCATGAATACATGCATTAAAAAAAAACCTAAAAGTCTCTGTTACATTATGGTGAAATGAATTATAGGTCAGGCATCTCAGATGTTTTTATAGTTTAGAAATTAAGCACGCCCCCCAAGTTTGATTGACAGCTCAGTGAATATGATGTCATGCCTTGGGGAAACAAAAGGCCACAGAAGGCATTAAGCACAGAAAAAAAACACCTAGTATTACGTGATTCTTCAGTTTACAAGAAAGAAAACATTAATAGACTCTAAGGAATAAAAAACACATGAAGGCCAAAAAAACTGCTTGAGCTTAGAAATGTTGCAGTGTGGATAAAGAGAAAGTGATGAATGTTATAAACATGCTGATGAATGTCTGATTTTAAACTACATCAAAAACAGTATTTAATACACTGGACTCAGTATATAATACACTGGTATTCGCTCTCATGATAATCATGAAAATTTAACTCGATTCCGCCTCTGTCTTTTGTGTGCAAAGCTCGTTTGTTCTCTCGGTGCTGCAGGGGTTTCCTCCGGGTACTCCGGTTTCCTCCCCCAGTCTAAAGACATGCATTGTAGGCTCATGGGCATTTCCAAAAGTGTCCATAGTGTATGAATGTGTGAGTGATTGTACCATGTGATGGATGGATTGGCACCCCGTCCTGGGTGTACCCCGCTTTGTGCCCCATGCTCCTTATGATAGGCTCCAGATTCCTCCAGATTCCTCCAGGGTTAACCCTGTTCCCTGAGAAGGGAACGAGACATTGCATTTAGCATAACAGTATGGGAAGCGCCTTGCGCGCGTGACCGGTATCTGAAGGTTGTGTAAAATCATGCCTCTACTTATAGGCCTGCCATGATCAGGTGACGTGGCAATTAAGCGCGTCGCATGATATATATATGGCACCTGTGAACCCCGCCGCCTGCCTTATTATATTCAGCGAGACTGCATGTCTGTGGTTTGTGGAAAAGAAAAGAAACGCTTCATTTCTCCTCAGTATTTCTCAATTTCTCTCAACTTTTCGATCCCCTTTGTAAGAAAAGTAAAGGAATGAGCAAAAGAATGAGCGAGGGAAAGTTCAGAGAGTGTGTTACGCCTTGCCCCCGTTACATCACGGGAGGAGACGGACACGCTTTCTGCGTGAAGTGTTTGGGTGTAGCGCATGCTACAGCAGCCCTCGAGGGGTCTCACTGTCAGCATTGTGAACGTTTCCCGATTAGGCAACTACGCCTCGGTTTGCTCTCTTCTCACCTGATGGGAGTTGGGTTTCAGAGCCTCGGTCTGGGCGGCCCGCTGTCGAGGCAGCCAGCCGTCTCAGGTCCTGTGGTTCGTGTTGGATTTGGAAGAGGAGCCGGAGATGAGCGCAGCTCTATCTCTTGCTCTGTCTTCCGGGTCTGTCTGTGTTGGCGCGAGGGAGATGCGGAAGACGAGTGTTGCGGCCCGCCTCCCCCCGCAGAAAGCCAGGGTGACCGGTCGGCCACAGCCACAGCCTGCTAGGAGGCCTGATCTAAGAATGATCAGGCATGGAAGGAACGGTCCTGATGGGTCACGGAGGGACATATCAGGGGACATGAGGCGGCCAGGGCATCCAGCCCCCAGTGCTACTGTAGGGCCTGCCCTGGCCGAGGCCGTCCCACATTTCCAGTCTTCTCCGGTCAGCGAGCTGTCACAGGGCGATGGAAATCTGCTTTCCCTCCAACAAAATGTGGAAAGAAGACACATCACTGAAGGACCATTTGGCAGCGTGGAAACTACCCGGCAATGTGTCCCCCATGGGTTCTGTCTACCATAGAAAAGGGTTACCGGGTCCAGTTCAGAGCTCGACCCCCGGTTCAGTGTTGTGCTCACGACATTTGTCAGCACAGAGCAGAGCCCAACGTTAGCAAAGGAAATAGTTCCCTTTTTGGACAAAGGGGCCATAGACGTGTACCCCATTCTCTAAGGGAGGGAGGTTTTTCGCCGCGTTATTTCCTGGTCCGCAAAAAGATGGGATTATGCAGCCAATTTTGGATCTCGTCATCTGAACCGTACTCTTCGGACATACAGGTTCAAGATGCTGACGCTCAAACTTATGGCCACAGATTCAGTCCGAGGACTGGTTTGTGACGATAGATCTGAAAGATGCATATTTCCACATAGGAATATCGCCCAGTCACAGGAAGTTCCTGAGGTTTGCGTTTGGAGAAAACACATACCAATTTCGGGTTCTTCCTTTCGGGCTGGCTTTATCCCCTCGCACCTTCACAAAGTGCATGGATGCTGCTCTGGCTCCCTTGTGACTCCGGGACATCCGTGTACTAAACTACCTGGACGACTGGTTAATTCTGGCACAATCCAGGGAACAGGCGGTTCAACATTGAGATGTTGTTTTCGTCCACATGAGGAGCTTGGGGCTCAGGTTGAACCTTAAGAAAAGTATGCTTTCCCCAGTGCAGAGGACAACTTTTCTAGGGGTCATATGGGATTCTACTACGATGAGGGCGTTTCTATCCCCAACACACGTACAATCGATCCTATCAACTTTGAGCAAGATAAAGCGGGGTCTGGGCATCCCCTCCAGCTTTTACGTGAGGCTGTTGGGCCTTATGGCAGCAGCAGCCAAGGTCATACCATTGGGCCTATTGCACATGAGACCGTTTCAGTGGTGGCTGAAAAGTCGGGGGTTTCATCTGAGGATGAAACCGCTGAGAGTAATCAGAGTCACGCGGCGATGCCTACGTGCTCTGAGTGTTTGGAGGTGCCCGCAGTTCCTAGCCTCGGGTCACACTCTAGGGGCGTCCCCTTACCGCAAGATGGTAATGACAGACGCGTCCCTCACAGGCTGGGGCGCAGTCTTAAATGGCTGTCCAGCTCACAGTCTTTGGAGCGGCCCTCATCTGAAGTGGCATATAAATCACCTAGAGATGCGGGCAGTATTCCTAGCACTGAAATTCTTTCTCCCTCAGTTGAGAGTTCACAGTGTGCTAGTTGTGTCAGACAACACAGCTGTGGTCTCATATATCAACCACCAGGGAGGGTTCACGCCCCCTGTTCAGGCAGGTGAAACTAATCCTCCTCTGGGCAGAGGGGGAGTTCTTGTCAGTGAGTGCAATGTACATTCTGGGCAGTCGGAATGTAGGGGCAGACATCCTGTTGAGGCAGGGGCTGAGACCCAGGGGGTGGTGGATCCATCCACAAGTGGTGGAGTCCATATGGCGGAGGTTCGGACAAGCGGAAGTGGATGTGTTTGCTTCCGAGGAGACAACACACTGCCCACTGTGGTTCGCCCTCACTCCTCCTGCCCCATTGGGACTGGACGCCATGCTACACAAGTTCTAGCGAGAGTTCGCCAAGACCGTCTACGTCTGCTGCTAGTAGCACCTTTTTGGCCAGCTCGAATTTGGTTCTCGGAGATAATGTCCCCGCTCGACGGCACTCCTTGGGAGATTCCCATCTGCAGGGACCTACTGTCTCAAGCCGGAGGGCTGATCTATCACCCTCGGCCAGAACTATGGAAACTGTGGGTCTGGCCCCTGAGGGGCACCAGCTCATAGATTCTGGTCTCACAACTGAGGTTGTAGAGACCATATTAAACGCTAGAGCACCATCCACAAGGAAATTGTATGCGCTCAAGTGGCGACTTTTTGTCTTGTGGTGTGAGGAATGTCAGTTAGACCCAGTGAATGTGGCTACAGTCCTGGAGTTTCTGCAAGAACGTTTTTCAGCAGGGTTGGCTCCTTCTACAATCGGGGTTTATGTGGCCGCCATTTCGGCCAGCCATGCCCCTGTTAATGGAGCCTCTGTGGGGCAGCATCCTCTAACTTCGAGGTTCATGCGTGGTGTCAGACGGTTGAGGCCCATCTGCAGGCCGCGAGTACCTTCTTGGGACCTTGCTGTGGTCTTGGAAGGTCTGTCGGGAGCCCCATTTGAGCCCTTAGAGTCAGCCTCGGAGAAGCTTCTGACTCTAAAGGTAGGTCTTCTACTGGCCCTGACATCTCTCAAGCGAGTGGGGGATCTACAAGCTCTCTCGGTTGCCCCCCCCCTGCCTTGACTTCGCCCCCGGACTGGCCAAGGCCTTCCTATATCCTAGGCCGGATTATATTCCTAAAGTGCCTACATCGGCTTTGTCAAAAGGGGTATCCTTGCACGATGTGTGTGCGGCCGCAAGGTGGTCTACGCCACATACGTTCATTTGTTATTACAGCCTGGATGTTCATTCCACCCCGGGCTTGCAGTGACCCTCGGGCTTGGGTATTTTTGGACAGGCCGTACCCTTGGTATGACGGAGTGGGTATTCCCGTTCCCATACTGTTATGCTAAATGCAACGTAGAAGTTCCCTTTGAAAGGGAACGTCGAGGTTACGTATGTAACCCTGTTCCCTGAGAAGGGAACGAGACGTTGCATAGCATTGTCATACCAGGGCAGGCCTGTGAATTGCGTCTTCGCTTCAGATAATAGAGGCTGACGGTAGGGTTCACAGGTCACCTGATCATGGCAGGCCTATAAGTAGAGGCATGATTTTATACAAGCTTCAGATACCGGTCACGCGCGCAAGGCGCTTCCCATACAGTTATGCTAAATGCAACGTCTCGTTCCCTTCTCAGGGAACAGGGTTACATACGTAACCCCGACGTTTCTGCAGTGTGAGGGATTTACTTTCACTGGGGAGAAAAAGGCTCATCCAGCCTTAGTAATCACTTCAAGCAGCTCTTTATATACCGCTCTCAGTTTTTAGCAAATTCTTCTGGCTCCTTGGAGTCAGAGAGGAATTATTACTATTATTTTGGTGTGTGTGTATGTTTTCCCATTTGGCTTTCCATAGCGGAAGGAGGAGTCACGACAGGAGCTCCAAAATCCAGCGGAGAGCCAAACCCAGAAGACAGAGCAAGATATAGAGCAGCGCTTGTCTCTGACTCCTCTTCTGGATCCATAAGAGAGCCCTCAAACCTGAGATGGCTAGCTGCCTCGGCAGCGGTCGGCCCAGATCTGTGATGAAACAAGAGCAAGTCGTAACACACTTCCTGATTTCTTTCACTCATATTTTTCTCTCTCGCTCATTCCTTTTTTCTTCTCTCTTTTTTAAAGGGATAGAAACGTTCTGAGATTTTGAGAAAAGATGAGGAAATGAAGCGACTTTTTGTTTCTTTACACAAACCACTGACATGCAGTCTTTCACTGAAGATAATAAAGGCTGATGGCTCGGTTCACAGGTGCCATATTTATATCACGTGACACGCTTAATTGCCATGTCACCTGATCATGGCAGGCCTATAAATAGGCACGATTTTACACAAGCTTCAGATGCCGGTCGCGTGCAAGAGGCGCTCCCCATAGTGTTATGCTAAACGCAACGTTGAAGTTAATAAAATAATCATTAGCCATTACTTTGTTATTCTGATTACTCTGGGACTGTGTATGAGTGAGTTCATGCTCTTGGGTGTGTGTGCTGTAGTTCCTCTTTTTGGTCAGGCCCTAGGCCTTGCTATAATTATCTTTTAAGAGACATTGTCTATAAGGAAGAGAGCGTGACTCTGTTCTTTCCCTTATTCTCACTAAGTTCTCATCCTCCATATTTTATTTCCCTTCTGTTGTATTTTGATCAAAAATATTATCCAACAAGCTCCAACAACAAATCAGTGAGTTAAATAAGAATAAAGCAGAGGAAAGGGAAAGTAACATGCAAAAAATACGTGTACACAATATGAAAAATTTGTTTCAATGAAATATAGTACGAAAAACTCCAGTTTTCACTGAAGATGAATTTTTACTTTGGCATGTTTTATTTTTATTACATTTTTATTTTTAACATCACATTGTTCACATAAACTTTATATTTTGAGTATGTCAAAATTGCTGCATACATAAGGCACATTGTTTAGTGTGTTTAATGTTGTAATGTGTAACATTATTAAAATGCCTAAACAATTTGTTTGTAAACAACTTTGTTTAAATTTGAATGAGGAAATATCCAAAGATGTGATCGTCCTGTCTCACAAGTACAAAACACATTCATGAAAGAATATTGATTAATTCAGAGTCTGTCTGGAATATTCGCAGAGTTATAATTAATTTAATGCTCCTCCTAAACCACGGGTAAAACAGAGCATAAATAACAGGATTAATGGTGGAATTAAGATAAAGCACAATAAAGACTCTCAGAAATGTTTCCGTCTGTATTTCAATAACATTACCTAATAAACTGTAAATACCATAAGGAAGTAAACACATCAGAAACACAGACACTAAAATGCCCAGGACTTTAGCTGCTTTTCTCTCAGATTTCATGGAGTGTGAGGTGATTTTCTGTGTTTTAGGCCGTGTGTGATTATTAAGCTCTCTGATAGCAGTGGCATGTTTCTTAGCAATCACAAACACTCGAGTATACAATATGATTATGACAGAAAGTGGAAATATAAATGTTACTACAAGGTCAATTACAGTCCAAACCTCATTCAGAAAAAAATAACATTCTCCAGGACACATGACAGAACGTGTGAAGCTTCTGTTAAAATAACAGAGTGATATGTTATACACCAGAGAAGCACACCAGCTTGTATAAACTGCAATGCTCATAGTCCTACTAGAGATTGTGTTCATGTAGAGAAAGGGGTTTGAGAGAGCCAAATACCGATCCACAGCGATCAGAGCGATATTATATATGGAGAGGCTCGGTAGAATATAACAAATCATAAAAAAACTAATGCAGTACCGCTTATCAAAAATCCAACACGACTCAATGGCCCAGATTAACGTTGGCGGCATCGCTAAAGCACCAACAAGGAAATCCGACACTGCCAGAGAGAGCACGAGCATGTTGGTTGCTGTGTGAAGCTGCTTGAAGTGAAAAACAGAGATGATGATAAAAAGATTTCCACACACTGTTAGAAGAACCACAGCAGCTGAACACACGTACAGTAAGATATAAACTGCAGGAGATCCAGATCTCTCTGGACAGGAGAAATGCTCACAGAGATCAGACTGGTTAAACTCCGTCAGAGTCATGAGGTCATGCATTAAAAAAAATGTAAAAGTCTCTGTTACATTATGGTGAAATGAATTATAGGTCAGGCATCTCAGATGTTTTTATAGTTTAGAAATTAAGTACGCCCCCCAAGTTTGATTGACAGCTCAATGAATATGATGTCATGCCTTGGGGAAACAAAAGGCCACAGAGGGCATTAAGCACAGAAAAAAACACCTAGTATTACGTGATTCTTCAGTTTACAAGAAAGAAAACATTAATAGAATCTTTGGAATAAAAAACACATGAAGGCCACAAAAACTGCTTGAGTTTAGAAACGTTGCAGTGTGGATAAAGAGAAAGTGATGAATGTTATAAACATGCTGATGAATGTCTGATTTTAAACTACATCAAAAACAGTATTTAAGTATATTAGTATTAATTATGGACATTACATTTGTTAAAGTGCGCAGACTATTTAGTAGATTTGAAGTCAGCAGGGGACTTTTTTCGTATTGGAATTATTATTATTTTTTTTTTAGTAATTTTTTTTTTTAGCTTACTCTAGGTCCACTTTAACAACCCTAGGGGTGATACACTGCTGTCTCCTTTTTTTATGGAGACTTTGGGTGTGTGTCCCTCTTCAGCTCCAATTGGCTATTTATATTCTTATTTTTACTTTAGTTTTTGGGTTTTATAATTTTTATATAACCAGCAACAGCTATTGAGTAGCCATGATGAGCCGGGGCGGGGGGAATTCTTTTTAATTTTTTATTTTATTTTTAATTTTTTTTAATTAATTAATTAATTGATAATGATAATGATAGTGACAATGATTATTGTTATTATTGTTATTATTTTTTCTCAATGAAATATTTGGGAAGGGGGGGAGAAAAGGTAAATGAATCACATGAATATGAAACACATGAAAATGAATTATATGTAAATTAATAACATGAATATGAATCACATGCATGAATATGAATCACATGAAAATGTATCATATGTAAATGAATCACATGAAAATGAATCACATGTAAATGAATCCCATGAATGAATATGAATCACATAATAATGAATTACATGTAAATAAAAAAAAAAAAATTTTTTTTTTTAAAAAAAAAAAAAAAAAAAAAAAAAAAAAAAAAAAAAAAAAAAAAAAAAAAAAAAAAAAAAATAATTCGGTTTCCTCCCCCAGTCTACAGACATGTATTGTAGGCTCATGGGCATTTCCAAAAGTGTCCATAGTGTATGAATGTGTGAGTGATTGTACCATGTGATGGATGGATTGGCACCCCGTCCTGGGTGTACCCCGCTTTGTGCCCCATGCTCCATATGATAGACTCCAGATTCTCCATGACCCTGTAGGATAAGCGGTATAGAATTATACTATACTAATAATACTATACTATATTTCTGTAAAGCTGCTTTGAGACAATGTCTATTGTAAAAAGTGCTATACAAATACTGGACAATAAATACATGAATAAATATTGAAGATGGATGTAAGGATGGAAAAAGAGTTGGCTCAGGAATGTCTAGGGATCCTCCAGGAGAGTCTGGAATGAGGGGCTGGGGAAAGAGAAGTCCAGGCTGACCTTCCAATACTTCTCACCACAACCACCAGCAGGAAAAGGAATTGATGAATGAATTAATACATACATGATCCGTGAATGGTGTGGGAAGGAGAGCTGTGGTGGTCATAATACGGAGATAAAGTGTAATCCTTATAACAGTGGAAGTTATAGAAGAAAAAAATGGAAAGAACAGAAGTAAAAACTGTCCAGTAAGAAAAACGTCGGGGTTACACGTGTAACCCTATTCCCTGAGAAGGGATCGAGACGTTGCATTTAGCAGTATGGGAATGCCTTGTGGGCGTGACCGGTATCTGAAGCTTGTGTAAATCATGCCTCTACTTATAGGCCTGCCATGATCAGGTGATGTGGCAATTAAGCGTGTCGCATGATATATTCCCGGTGACAGGGTATGCTGGCGTGTTTTGCTGCCGCTCCTGTTGCCGTTTGGTTTGGTTTGTTTTCGTTGTTTTTTTAGTCATATTTATTTATTTATTTTAATTCTGCGAGTTTCTTTTAGTTACTTTGTCTTTAGTGCCATTGCGAGTGCGATGTGGTGGTGCCATTCTGTATAGTTTGGTCTGTAGTTTTTATTTCTGAGCTCCACTGGAATAACCTGCAGCGTGTTACTCTGTATCTACTCCTCGGTTCGGCTGTGTGTGTGGACGGATTGTACGCGCATGGATTGTGCGCTCCGGAGTTTCACTCGTGCTGGCCCTATGTGTGTGCACTCACCGACCATGGCGCTAAGGTACACTACACACCAGCTTTTGAATCTAAATCAGAAGTGTTATGGCCTAACCAAAGACTCTTACAATCTCTGTTGAGATGCTGGACTGCTTCGTCCTAAGCGATATATCCATTGGGGTTTGAGGCGCAGTTTTGCTGTTTCGTCCTCTCCTAACATCTTTCACCATAAGACCAACAAACTGCTCCATACTGGTGTTGATCACAGTAATTTAATATCGGTTCCCCACATGGGGATTAAAGCACTGTCGTTTCCACTTCAGAGCCTGGCTTATGCCGCATTATTCAATGCATGGTCTGGGAATAACAAAGCGCTGCTTTTATCGGATTTTACTACAAATAAAAAGCTGGGCTTGTTGTTCTTAACTGAAACCTGGCATAAAGAAAATGATGGGCTGCTGTTTAACCAGATCACTCCAGCGGGCTTTGGAGTTTTAGATCTCCCGAGGTTATCTGGGAGAGGCGGAGGCATTATTGTGGTTTACAACCTGAAGTTCAACACAAGCTCTGTGTCTGTTCCCAGGTTTCCTTCATTTGAATGCCTGGTCTTGAGTATCTCCGCTCCTGTATCCACTGTCATCGCTACAGTATGTAAACCACCTAAGGCTAAGGCACATGCAGATTTTATGTCTGAGTTTGACTTCCTGTCGATGTTGAGCACGAAGTTTGACAGAATTTTGATTGTGGGAGACTTCAACATTCATGTGGACTGTAGTGACTCGGTGGTGGCCAAGGATTTTCTGTCACTAATTGACTGTTTTAACTTTACTCAGTTTATAACTGACCCGATTCATAACAAGGGTCATACGCTGGATGTTGTGATTGCTAATGGCCCATTTGTATCTGAGTTTTCAGCTACTGACATTGGACTGTCTGATCATTCAGCTGTTTTTTAACCTCGAACTGTATCATTCAAGTGAGCCTCCAATCCGAACAGTAACTTTCCGGAAGTGGAAGTCTATCGATCAGACAGCCTTCTCCAATTCTGTGGTTTCCACCCTAAGCGATCTTCATCCATCATCACTGGATGAGAAAGTTCTGCAACTAAATTCCACTCTTGCTGCTAAGCTTGACACTTTTGCTCCTCTAAAGTCACGTAAGGTCACATTCACCCGCTCTGCTCCCTGGTATAATGACAATCTGCGCTCTAGAAAGGCTGTTTGTCGGAAAATGGAGCGTAAATGGCGCCTTACCGGACTGAGTGTCTATCAAGCGTGGAAGGATCTACTGGGGGACTATTGTGCACTACTGGAGACTGAACGATCCTCTTACTTCTCTGTCGCTATTGTAAAAAATCAAATAATCCCAGACACTTGTTCCATACCATAAATAGACTGCTTCAAGTTAATGCTGTTACCACTTTGCCTGTTTCTCAGCAGCTCTGTGATTCCTTTCTACAGTTTTTGATTCTAAGATTCTCAATGTTCGTAAAGAAATTTCTGTTAACCCTGACTGTGCCACTCCACTCCTTCGTCCATCTGGGTTCACTGGTGTTTCTTTCACTCATTTCTCACTGCTTGATTCTGAGGCTCTCACAAGGGAGGTCTCCAGCATGAAATCTACCACCTGCCTGCTGGATCCAATTCCCACGATGCTGTTTAAATCGTGCTTTGCTGTGTGGTGCCCTGCTATCCTCAGCATTATAAATGAATCACTGGAGACTGGGGTTGTTCCAGCAGTACTGAAGACTGCTGCTGTTACACCTGTCCCCAAGAGAGAAAATGTTTCTGTGGATGATTTTAACAATTTTCGCCCCATTTCAAATCTTCAGTTTTTGGCAAAAATACTTGAGCGTGTTGTCGCCTCTCAACTATGTTCTCATCTGACAACCAACAACCTCTTTGAACCACTTCAATCAGGTTTTCGTAAATTTCATAGCACTGAAACTGCGTTGGTCAAAGTTACAAATGACCTTTTGATGGCCTCTGATTCAGGAGCTACCTCACTTCTTATTCTTCTTGACCTTAGAGCCGCCTTCGATTTTTGGTGTGTCCGGGAAAGTTTTAAACTGGTTTAAATCCTATTTTACTGACCGTTCCCAGTTTATTTCTATGAGTGGCTTTAGATCTGACACTTGCTCGGTGCTCAATGGTGTTCCTCAGGGTTCAGTTCTAGGCACTCTACTGTTCAATATTTATCTATCTCTACTTGGGCATCTGCTGCGAACACTTGGCATCCATTATCACTTTTATGCTGACGATACCCAAATCTACATTCACTCAAGATCTGTTGTAAGCATTGGTGTTGGTTATCTTTCTGGCTGTATTTCTGAGGTAAAGAAATGGATGAATAATAACTTTGTGTGCCTGAACAGCGGGAAAACTGAGGTCATGCTCATAGGTTCCCGTCATCAGATTCGCAAAGCGGCTCCATTGTCTCTATCCGTTGATGGCTCTGTTCTAGAGTTCCAAAGCAAGTTGAGGAACCTTGGTGTAATTTTTGACACTAACATCACTTTTGATTTTTTTGTTCAGAGCACTGTGAAAGCTTCCTTTTTTCACCTCAGAAATATTGCGAGATTAAGACCAATGCTAAACTTATCTGTCACTGAAAAGCTGATCAATTCATTCGTTGTCATGCGGTTGGATTACTGCAATGCCGTTTTAGCCGGAGTTTCTAAAACTGCAATTAACAAATTGCAGTATGTTCAGAACTCTGCCGCCCGGATCCTGACGGGAAGCAGGAGATATGATCATATTACTCCTGTTGTGAAGTCCTTACACTGGCTCCCAGTAAGGTTCTGGGTGGATTTTAAGATCTTGATGTTAACATACAAGGCATTACACGGATTGGCTCCACAATATTTAACTCACTTATTAATCCCGTACACCCCACATCGCAGACTGCGTTCCTCTCAGGCTAATCTACTTACGGTTTATTATTATTATTATTATTATTATATACATATGGCACCTGTGAACCACGCCACCAGCCTCTTTTATCTGAAGTGAAGACGTAATCCACAGGCCTGCCCCGGTATGACAGCGTTATGCAACGTCTCGTTCCCTTCTCAGGGAACAGGGTTACATGCGTAACCCTGACGTTCCCTTTCAAAGGGAACTTTGATGTTGCATTTAGCAGTATGGGAACGGGAATATCCACTCCGTCATACCGAGGGTACGGCCTGTTCAAAAATACCCAAACCCGAGGGTCACTGAAGGACACTCGAGCCCGGGGAGGAATGAATATCCAGGCTGTAATAACGAATGACTGTGTGAGGCATAGACCACCCTGCAGCCGCACACACATCCTGCAAGGATACCCCTTTGGACAAAGCCTTCAACTATCCAAGTAGAGATGCACTGCTTTGACACAGCATCACTTTTCCTGTCGCTGCCAAAGCAGACTAGTAACTGCTCCGACTTGTGCCACTATTGGCATATAAGGCGGTGGATGTAAGTACAGAGAGCCCTTACTGGACACAGTGGGTGCATCCTCTCTTGCTCTGGTGTGAAGGACAGAGGAGGGCAGAAAGCCTGCAACACCACAGGGTGGGCAGCCAATGTAGGCACTTTAGGAATATAATCCGGCCTAGTATACAGGAAGGACTTGGCTTATCTAGGGGTAAAGTCAATGCAGGAGGGGCAACAGAGAGAGGTTGTAGACCTCCCACTCGCTTGAGAGATGTCAGGGCCAGTAAAAGAGCTACCTTTAGAGTCAGAAGCCTCTCAGAGGCTGACTCTAAGGGCTCAAATGGGGCCCCTGACAGACCTTCCAAGACCACAGCAAGGTCCCAGGAAGGTACTTGGGGACCGCCTTGGCTAGGGGAGGCCCTACAGTAGCACTGGGGGCTACCTGCCCAAACAACCTCATGCCCCCAGATACATCCCTCCACGGCCCCTCAGGACCGCTCTTCTTTGCCTGCTTGGCCTTTATGACCATTCTCAGATCAGGTCTAACAGCAGACTGCGACTTTGGCCGCCCGGTTCCCCTGGCTGTCTGCGAGGGTTGGCGGGCTGTCATACTCACCTTCTGGGTTTCCCCACACTAGTGCTGGCCCAGGCTCCACTCGTGGACGCCGGGATGAGCTTGAGACAACTTTTTTTTTTTGCCACATGTCGAGCTCACTCAGCAGGTCTGCTTGGTAGGCCTGCAACCCGTCAGAGTCTGCAGTGACCCACAAGCAAAACTACTACTGCATTTTTTACCCACCTTGGATGTAAGCCGGCTGCCCTAATTACCTACTGTCAATGGAGAGAGGTAGCTCGCAAGCACCTCCTCCACCTTCAGCATAGCTAAATAACCATGCCGTTCATTCCCCACAATGGCTGAATAATCCAACATTGTGGGGTTATAAATATGGCTTATGCATGGTTTTCTCCCAGAAGCCTGATATTTTGTCATGCACTTCTGGAAGAAAGGGGTGTTTCTGCAGTGTGAGGGATTTACTTTCACTGGGGAGAAAAAGGCTCATCCAGCCTTAGTAATCACTTCAAGCAGCTCTTTATATACCGCTCTCAGTTTTTAGCAAATTCTTCTGGCTCCTCGGAGTCAGAGAGGAATTATTACTATTATTTTGGTGTGTGTGTATGTTTTCCCATATGGCTTTCCGTAGCGGAAGGAGGAGTCACGACAGGAGCTCCAAAATCTAGCGGAAAGCCAAACCCAGAAGACAGAGCAAGATATAGAGCAGCGCTCGTCTCTGACTCCTCTTCTGGATCCATAAGAGAGCCCTCGAACCTGAGATGGCTAGCTGGCTCGGCAGCGGTCGCCCCAGATCTGTGATGAAACGAGAGCAAGCCGTAACACACTTCCTGATTTCTTTCACTCATCTTTTTCTCTCTCGCTCATTCCTATTTTCTTCTCTCTTTTTTAAAGGGATAGAAACGTTCTGAGATTTTGAGAAAAGATGAGGAAATGAAGCGTCTTTTTGTTTCTTTACACAAACCACTGACATGCAGTCTTTCGCTGAAGATAATAAAGGCTGATGGCGCGGTTCACAGGTGCCATATTTATATCACGCGACGCGCTTAATTTCCATGTAATTTCCAAGTTAATAAAATAATCATTAGCCATTACTTTGTTATTCTGATTACTCTGGGACTGTGTATGAGTGTGTTCATGCTCTTGGGTGTGTCTGCTGTAGTTCCTCTTTTTGGTCAGGCCCTAGGCCTTGCTATAATCATCTTTTAAGAGACATTGTCTATAAGGAAGAGAGCGTGACTCTGTTCTTTCCCTTATTCTCACTAAGTTCTCATCCTCCATATTTTATTGCCCTTCTGTTGTATTTTGATCAAAAATCTTATCCAACAAGCTCCAACAACAAATCAGTGAGTTAAATAAGAATAAAGCAGAGGATAGGGAAAGTAACATGCAAAAAATACGTGTACACAATATGAAAAATTTGTTTCAATGAAATATAGTACGAAAAACTCCAGTTTTCACTGAAGATGAATTTTTACTTTGGCATGTTTTATTTTTATTTAATTTTTATTTTTAACATCACATTGTTCCACATAAACTTTGATATTTTGAGCATGTCAAAATTGCTGCATACATAAGGCACATTGTTTAGTGTGTTTAATGTTGTAATGTGTAACATTATTAAAATGCCTAAACAATTTGTTTGTAAACAACTTTGTTTAAATTTGAATGAGGAAATATCCAAAGATGTGATCGTCCTGTCTCACAAGTACAAAACACATTCATGAAAGAATATTGATTAATTCAGAGTCTGTCTGGAATATTCGCAGAGTTATAATTAATTTAATGCTCCTCCTAAACCACGGGTAAAACAAAGCGTAAATAACAGGATTAATGGTGGAATTAAGATAAAGCAAAATAAAGACTTTCAGAAATGTTTCCGTCTGTATTTCAATAACATCACCTAATAAACTGTAAATAAAATACGGAAGTAAACACATCAGAAACACAGACACTAAAATGCCCAGGACTTTAGCTGCTTTTCTCTCAGATTTCATGGAGTGTGAGGTGATTTTCTGTGTTTTAGGCCGTGTGTGATTATTAAGCTCTCTGATAGCAGTGGCATGTTTCTTAGCAATCACAAACACTCGAGTATAAAATATGATTATGACAGAAAGTGGAAATATAAATGTTACTACAAGGTCAATTATAGTCCAAACCTCATTCAGAAAAAAATAACATTCTCCAGGACACATGACAGAACGTGTGAAGCTTCTGTTAAAATAACAGAGTGATATGTTATACACCAGAGAAGCACACCAGGTTGTATAAACCGCAATGCTCATAGTCCTACTAGAGATTGTGTTCATGTAGAAAAAGGGGTTTGAGAGAGCCAAATACCGATCCACAGCGATCAGAGCGATATTATATATGGAGAAGCTCGGTAGAATATAAGAAATCATAAAAAAACTAATGCAGTACCGCTTATCAAAAATCCAACATGACTCAATGGCCCAGATTAACGTTGGCGGCATCGCTAAAGCACCAACAAGGAAATCCGACACTGCCAGAGAGAGCACGAGCATGTTTGTTGCTGTGTGAAGCTGCTTGAAGTGAAAAACAGAGATGATGATAAAAAGATTTCCACACACTGTTAGAAGAACCACAGCAGCTGAACACACGTACAGTAAGATATAAACTGCAGGAGATCCAGATCTCTCTGGACAGGAGAAATGCTCACAGAGATCAGACTGGTTAAAATCCGTAAGATTCATGAGGTCATGCATTTAAATAAAAGTCTCTGTTACATTATGGTGAAATGAATTATAGGTCAGGCATCTCAGATGTTTTTATAGTTTAGAAATTTAGCACGCCCCCCAAGTTTGATTGACAGCTCAATGAATATGATGTCATGTCTTGGGGAAACAAAAGGCTACAGAAGGCATTAAGCAGAGAAAAAAACACCTAGTATTACGTGATTCTTCAGTTTACAAGAAAGAAAACATTAATAGAATCTTTGGAATAAAAAACACATGAAGGCCACAAAAACTGCTTGAGCTTAGAAATGTTGCAGTGTGGATAAAGAGAAAGTGATGAATGTTATAAACATGCTGATGAATGTCTGATTTTAAACTACATCAAAAACAGTATTCAATACACTGGACTCAGTATATAATACACTGGTATTCGTTCTCATGATAATCATGAAAATTTAACTCGATTCCGCCTCTGTCTTTTGCGTGCAAAGCTCGCTTGTTCTCTCGGTGCTGCAGGGGTTTCCTCCGGGTACTCCGGTTTCCTCCCCCAGTCTAAAGACATACATTGTAGGCTCATGGGCATTTCCAAAAGTGTCCATAGTGTATGAATGTGTGAGTGATTGTACCATGTGATGGATGGATTGGCACCCCGTCCTGGGTGTACCCCGCTTTGTGCCCCATGCTCCTTATGATAGGCTCCAGATTCTCCATGACCCTGTAGGATAAGCAGTATAGAATTATACTATACTAATAATACTATACTATATTTCTGTAAAGCTGCTTTGAGACAATGTCTATTGTAAAAAGTGCCATACAAATACTGGAAAATAAATAAATAAATAAATAAATATTGAAGATGGATGTAAGGATGGAAAAAGAGTTGGCTCAGGTATGTCTAGAGATCCTCCAGGAGAGTCTGGAATGAGGGGCCGGGGAAAGAGAAGTCCAGGCTGACCTTCCAATACTTCTCACCACAACCACCAGCAGGAAAAGGAATTGATGAATGAATTAATACATACATGATCCGTGAATGGTGTGGGAAGAAGAGCTGTGGTGGTCATAATACGGAGATAAAGTATAATCCTTATAACAGTGGAAGTTATAGAAGAAAAAAATGGAAAGAACAGAAGTAAAAACTGTCCAGTAGGAAAAACGTCGGGGTTACGCGTGTAACCCTATTCCCTGAGAAGGGATCGAGACGTTGCATTTAGCAGTATGGGAATGCCTTGTGGGCGTGACCGGTATCTGAAGCTTGTGTAAAGTCATGCCTCTACTTATAGGCCTGCCATGATCAGGTGACATGGCAATTAAGCGTGTCGCATGATATATTCCCGGTGACAGGGTATGCTGGCGTGTTTTGCTGCCGCTCCTGTTGCCATTTGTTTCGGTTTGTTTTCGTTGTTTTTTTAAGTCATATTTATTTATTTATTTTAATTCTGCGAGTTTCTTTTAGTTACTTTGTCTTTAGTGCCGTTGCGAGTGCGATGTGGTGGTGCCATTCTATATAGTTTGGTCTGTAGTTTTTATTTCTGTTTTTATTTCTGAGCTCCACTGGAATAACCTGCAGCGTGTTACTCTGTATCTACTCCTCGGTTCGGCTGTGTGTGTGGACGGATTGTACGCACACGGATTGTGCGCTCCGGAGTTTCACTCGCGCTGGCCCTACGTGTGTGCACTCACCGACCATGGCGCTCTGCCGCCCGGATCTCTGCCGCCCGGATCCTGACGGGAAGCAGGAGATGTGATCATATTACTCCTGTTGTGAAGTCCTTACACTGGCTCCCGGTAAGGTTCTGGGTGGATTTTAAGATCTTGATGTTAACATACAAGGCATTGCACGGATTGGCTCCACAATATTTAACTGACTTATTAATCCCGTACACCCAAAATCGCAGACTGCGTTCCTCTCAGGATAATCTACTTACGGTTTATTACTATTATTATTATTATATACATATGGCACCTGTGAACCACGCCACCAGCCTCTTTTATCTGAAGCGAAGACGTAATCCACAGGCCTGCCCCGGTATGACAGCGTTATGCAACGTCTCGTTCCCTTCTCAGGGAACAGGGTTACATGCGTAACCCTGATGTTCCCTTTCAAAGGGAACTTTGATGTTATGTTTAGCAGTATGGGAACGGGAATACCCACTCCGTCATACCGAGGGTACGGCCTGTTCAAAAATACCCAAACCCGTGGGTCACTGAAGGACACTCGAGCCCGGGGAGGAGTGAATATCCAGGCTGTAATAACGAATGACTGTGTGAGGCATAGACCACCCTGCAGCCGCACACACATCCTGCAAGGAAACCCCTTTGGACAAAGCCTTCAACTATCCAAGTAGAGATGCACTGCTTTGACACAGCATCACTTTTCCTGTCGCTGCCAAAGCAGACTAGTAACTGCTCCGACATATGCCACTATTGGCATATAAGGCGGTGGATGTAAGTACAGTGAGACCTTACTGGACACAGTGGGTGCATCCTCTCTTGCTCTGGTGTGAAGGACAGAGGAGGGCAGAAAGCCTGCAACACCACAGGGTGGGCAGCCAATGTAGGCACTTTAGGAATATAATCCGGCCTAGGATACAGGAAGGACTTAGCTTATCTAGGGGTAAAGTCAAGGCAGGAGGGGCAACAGAGAGAGGTTGTAGACCTCCCACTCGCTTGATAGATGTCAGGGCCAGTAAAAGAGCTACCTTTAGAGTCAGAAGCTTCTCAGAGGCTGACTCTAAGGGCTCAAATGGGGCCCCCGACAGACCTTCCAAGACCACAGCATGGTCCCAGGAAGGTACTTGGGGACCGCCTTGGCTAGGGGAGGCCCTACAGTAGCACTGGGGGCTACCTACCCAAACAACCTCATGCCCCCAGATACATCCCTCCACGGCCCCTCAGACCGCTTTTCTTTGCCTGCTTGGCCTTTATGACCATTCTCAGATCGGTCTAACAGCAGACTGAGACTTTGGCACGCCCCGGTTCCCGCGGCCTTCTGCGGGGGCGTTGGCGGGCTGTCATACTCGCCTTCTGGGTTTCCCCACACTAGTGCTGGCCCAGGCTCCACTCGTGGACGCCGGGATGAGCTTGAGACAACTTTTTTTTTTGCCACATGTCGAGCTCACTCAGCAGGTCTGCTTGGTAGGCCTGCAACCCGTCAGTGTCTGCAGTGACCCACAAGCAAGACTACTACTGCATAGGCTTGCCCACCAATGCTTTTTTTTACCCACCTTGGATGTAAGCCGGCTGCCCTAATTACCTACCGTCAATGGAGAGAGGTAGCTCGCAAGCACCTCCTCCACCTTCAGCATAGCTAAATAGCCATGCCATTCATTCCCCACAATGGCTGAATAATCCAACATTGTGGGGTTATAAATATGGCTTATGCATGGTTTTCTCCCAGAAGCCTGATATTTTGTCATGCACTTTGGAAGAAAGGGGTGTTTCTGCAGTGTGAGGGATTTACTTTCACTGGGGAGAAAAAGGCTCATCCAGCCTTAGTAATCACTTCAAGCAGCTCTTTATATACCGCTCTCAGTTTTTAGCAAATTCTTCTGGCTCTCGCAGTCAGAGAGGAATTATTACTATTATTTTGGTGTGTGTGTATATTTTCCCATTTGGCTTTCGTAGGAAGGAGGAGTCACGACAGGAGCTCCAAAATCTAGCGGAAAGCCAAACCCAGGAAGACAGAGCAATATAAGGCAGCGCGCGCTTCTCGACTCCTGTTCTGGATCTATAAAAGGCCCCCTCGAACCTGAGATGGCTAGCTGCCTCGGCAGCGGTCGCGATCTGTTTTGATGAAACGAGAGCAAGCCATAACACACTTCCTGATTTCTTTCACTTTTATATTTTTTTTTTCTCATTCCTTTTTCTTCTCTCTTTTTAAAGGGATAGAAACATTCTGAGATTTTGAAAAAGATGAGGAAATGAAGCGTCTTTTGTTTCTTTACACAAACCACTGATATGCAGTCTTTCGCTGAAGATAATAAAGGCTTATGGGTGCGTTCACAGGTGCCATATTTATATCACGCGACGCGCGTAATTTCCATGTAATTTCCAAGTTAATAAAATAATCATTAGCCATTACTTTGTTATTCTGATTACTCTGGGACTGTGTATGAGTGTGTTCATGCTCTTGGGTGTCTGCGCTGTAGTTCTCTCTTTTGGTCAGGCCCTAGGCCTTGCTATAATCATCTTTTAAGAGACATTGTCTATAAGGAAGAGAGCGTGACTCTGTTCTTTCCCTTATTCTCACTAAGTTCGTGTCCTCCATATTTTATTGCCCTTCTGTTGTATTTTGATCAAAAATCTTATCCAACAAGCTCCAACAACAAATCAGTGAGTTAAATAAGAATAAAGCAGAGGAAAGGGGAAAGTAACATGCAAAAAAAATATACTGTGATAGTGTGAAAATGTGTTGCCCCTTCCTCATTTCCTGTTCCTTTGCATGTTTGTCACACTTAAGTGTTCGGAACATCAAACCAATTTAAAAAATAGTCAAGGACAACACAAGTAAACACAAAATGCAATTTGTAAATGAAGGTGTTTATTATTAAATGTGAAAAAAAACCAAACCATCATGGCCCTGTGTGAAAAAGTGATTGCCCCTTAAACCTAATAACTGGTTGGGCCACCCTTAGCAGCAACAACTGCAACCAAGCGGTGCGATAACGAATGCAATGAGGCTTTTACAGCGTCCTGGAGGAATTTTGGCCCACTCATCTTTGCAGAATTGTCCTAATTCAGTTACATTAGAGGGTTTTCGAGCATGAACGGCCTTTTTAAGGTCATACCACAACATCTCAATAGGAATTCAGGTCAGGACTTTGGCGCAGCCACTCCAAAGTCTTCATTTTGTTTTTCTTCAGCCATTGGTTGGTGGACTTGCTGGTGTGTTTAGGATCATTGTCCTGCTGCAGAACCCAAGTTCGTTTCAGCTTGAGTACACGAACAGATGGTCGGACATTCTCCTTCAGGATCTCTTGGTAGACAGCAGAATTCATAGTTCCTTTTATCACGGCAAGTCTTCCAGGTCCTGAAGCCGCAAAACAGCCCCAGACCATCACACTACCACCACCATATTTTACTGTTGGTATAATGTTTTTTTATGAAATGCAGTGTTCCTTCTACGCCAGATATACTTGGACACACACCTTCCAAAGAGTTCCACTTTTGTCTCATCGGTCCACAGAATGTTGTCCCAAAAGTCTTGGGGATCATCAAGATGTGTTGTGGAGAAATTGAGACAAGCTTTGATGTTCTTTTTGCTCAGCAGTGGTTTTCTCCTTGGAACTCTGCCATGCAGGCCATTTTTGCCCAGTCTTTTCCTGATGGTGGAGGCATGAACGCTGACCTTAACTGAGGCAAGTGAGGCCTGCAGTTCTTTGGACGTTGTTGTGGGGTCTTTGTGACCTCTTGGATGAGTTGTCGCTGCGCTCTTGGGGTAATTTTTGGCGGCCGGCCACTCCTGGGAAGGTTCACCACTGTTCCATGTCTTCGCCATTTGTGGATAATGGCTCTCACTGTGGTTCGCTGGATTCCAAAGCTTTGGAAATGGCTTTATAACCCTTTCCAGACTGATAGATCTCAATTACTTTCTTTCTCAATTGTTCCTGAATTTCTTTGGGTCTCGGCATGATGTGTAGCTTTTAAGGATCTTCTGGTGGACCTTACTGTGTCAAGCAGCTCCTATTTAAGTGATGCCTTGATTGTGAACAGGTGTGGCAATAATCAGGCCTGGGTGTGGCTAGAGAAATTGAACTCAGGTGTGGACAACCACAGTTATAGTATGTTTTAACAATGGGGGCAATCACTTTTTCACACAGGGCCATGATGGTTTGGATTTTTTTTCACCTTTAATAATAAACACCTTCACTTACAAATTGCATTTTGTGTTTACTTGTGTTGTCCTTGACTATTGTTTAAATTGGTTTGATGTTCCGAAACACTTAAGTGTGACAAACATGCAAAGGAACAGGAAATGAGGAAGGGGGCAAACACTTTTTCACACCACTGTACATAATATGAAAAATTAGTTTCAGTGAAAATATAGTAAAAAAACTCCAGTTTTCACTGAAGATGAATTTTTACTTTGGCATGTTTTATTTTTATTTAATTTTTATTTTTAACATCACATTGTTCCAGATAAACTTTGATATTTTGAGCATGTCAAAATTGCTGCATACATAAGGCACATTGTTTAGTGTGTTTAATGTTGTAATGTGTAACATTATTAAAATGCCTAAACAATTTGTTTGTAAACAACTTTGTTTAAATTTGAATGAGGAAATATCCAAAGATGTGATCGTCCTGTCTCACAAGTACAAAACACATTCATGAAAGAATATTGATTAATTCAGAGTCTGTCTGGAATATTCGCAGAGTTATAATTAATTTAATGCACCTCCTAAACCACGGGTAAAACAGAGCATAAATAACAGGATTAATGGTGGAATTGAGATAAAGCACAATAAAGACTTTCAGAAATGTTTCCGTCTGTATTTCAATAACATCACCTAATAAACTGTAAATAAAATACGGAAGTAAACACATCAGAAACACAGACACTAAAATGCCCAGGACTTTAGCTGCTTTTCTCTCAGATTTCATCGAGTGTGAGGTGATTTTCTGTGTTTTAGGCCGTGTGTGATTATTAAGCTCTCTGATAGCAGTGACATGTTTCTTAGCAATCACAAACACTCGAGTATACAATATGATTATGATAGAACATGGAAATATAAATGTTACTACAAGGTCAATTATAGTCCAAACCTCATTCAGAAAAAGATAACATTCTCCAGGACACATGACAGAACGTGTGAAGCTTCTGTTAAAATAACAGAGTGATATGTTATACACTAGAGAAGCACACCAGCTTGTAAAAACTGCAATGCACATAGTCCTACTAGAGATTGTGTTCATGTAGAGAAAGGGGTTTGAGAGAGCCAAATACCGATCCACAGCGATCAGAGCGATATTATATATGGAGAGGCCCGTTAGATTATAAGCAATAATAAAAAAACTAATGCAGTACCGCATATCAAAAATCCAACACGACTCAATGGCCCAGATTAACGTTGGCGGCATCGCTAAAGCACCAACAAGGAAATCCGACACTGCCAGAGAGAGCACGAGCATGTTGGTTGCTGTGTGAAGCTGCTTGAAGTGAAAAACAGAGATGATGATAAAAAGATTTCCACACACTGTTAGAAGAACCACAGCAGCTGAACACACGTACAGTAAGATATAAACTGCAGGAGATCCAGATCTCTCTGGACAGGAGAAATGCTCACAGAGATCAGACTGGTTAAAATCCGTCAGATTCATGAATACATTCATTAAAATTTTTTTTAAAAGTATGTGTTACATTATGGTGAAATGAATTATAGGTCAGGCATCTCAGATGTTTTTATAGTTTAGAAATTAAGTACGCCCCCCAAGTTTGATTGACAGCTCAATGAATATGATGTCATGCCTTGGGGAAACAAAAGGCCACAGAAGGCATTAAGCACAGAAAAAAACACCTAGTATTACGTGATTCTCCAGTTTACAAGAAAGAAAACATTAATAGACTCTAAGGAATAAAAAACACATGAAGGCCACAAAAACTGCTTGAGTTTAGAAACGTTGCAGTGTGGATAAAGAGAAAGTGATGAATGTTATAAACATGCTGATGAATGTCTGATTTTTAATCTACATCCAAAACAGTATTTAACATCAACAGTATTTAATACACTGGACTCAGTATATAATACACTGGTATTCTCTCTCATGATAATCATGAAAATTTAACTCGATTCCGCCTCTGTCTTTTGTGTGCAAAGCTCGCTTGTTCTCTCGGTGCTGCAGGGTTTCCTCCCCCAGTCTAAAGACATGCATTGTAGGCTCGTGGGCATTTCCAAAAGTGTCCATAGTGAAGCCTGATATTTTGTCATGCACTTCTGGAAGAAAGGGGTGTTCCCTTTCAAAGGGAACTTCGATGTTGCATTTAGCATAACAGTATGGGAAGCGCCTTGCGCGCGTGACCGGTATCTGAAGCTTGTGTAAAATCATGCCTCTACTTATAGGGCTGTCATGATCAGGTGACATGGCAATTAAGCGCGTCGCACGATATATATATGGCACCTGTGAACCCAGCCGCCTGCCTTAATATCTTCAGCGAGACTGCATGTCTGTGGTTTGTGGAAAAGAAAAGAAACGCTTCATTTCTCCTCAGTATTTCTCAATATCTCTCAACTTTCCTATCCCCTTTTTAAGAAAAGTAAAGGAAAGAGCAAAAGAATGAGCGAGGGAAAGTTCAGAGAGTGTGTTACGCCTTGCCCCCGTTTCATCACGGGAGGAGACGGACACGCTTTCTGCGTGAATGTGAAGCGTGCGATGCTACAGCAGCCCTCGAGGGGTCTGACTGTCAGCATTGTGAACGTTTCACGATTAGGCAACTACGCTCTCGGCTCGCTCTCTTCTCACCTGATAGGAGTTGGGTTTCAGAGCCTTGCGGGTCTGGGCCGGCAGCTGTCGAGGCAGCCAGCTGTCTCAGGTCCTGGGGTTCGTGTATGGATTTGGAAGAGGAGCCGGAGACGAGCGCAGCTCTATCTCTTGCTCTGTCTCCCGGGTCCGGCTCTCCGCCTGACTTTGGAGCTCGCGTTGCGACTCCTCCTTCCCCTATGCATAGCCAAAACACCCTCGCTGACTCTGAGGAGGCGGTAACTGACAGCAGCACTCAGGCATATAAAGAGCTGCTTGAGGTGATCACTAGGGCGGTCCAGAAGTTTAATCTAGACTGGTCTGAGGAAGAGGAAGTGGCTCGTAGCAGGCTGGATGAGCGCTTCCTCTCCAGTGAAAATAAACACAAAGCTCCCTCACACTACAGGAAACTCCCCTTTTTCCCAGAAGTGCATGATGAGATTTCATGCTTCTGGAGAAAACCTTACACTAGCCGTGTTTATAACCCCGCAAAGTCTGATTACTCAGCCATCGTGGGGGGTGTGCAGCACGGCTATGCGGCGATGCCAAAGGTGGAGGAGGCGCTTGCGAGTCACCTCTCTCCATCTACGGCGGGTAATTTAGGGAGGCCAACTTTACCATTTAAACCATGTAAAGTCACTTCGGGGTTGGTGGGCAAAGCCTATGCGGCGGCGGGTCTTGCTTGTGGGTCCCTGCATACAATGGCAGTGTTGCAGGCCTACCAGGCAGACCTGCTGAGTGAGATGGATACTGGTGAGGGAATTGGACCAGAGGCAGTGGCAGAGCTGCACCGCGCCACAGATTTATCTCTTTGGGCAACCAAACAAACACCTCGTCATATCGGCCGTTCAATGGGTAGCCTGGTTGTGGCGGAGAGGCACCAAAGGCTCAACCTGTCAGGGATGGGGGACAAAGATAGGGTCTCCTTGCTGAACGCCCCTGTTGAACCTTCCGGCCTGTTTGGTGGCGCAGTCAATGCCATCTCCGACAGGTTTCGCGACGCAAAAACAGCAAACGGCGGCGTTCAGCCAGTTCCTTCCCCGTCGTGTCGAGTTCGCATGAGCCTCCATGAGTGGAGCCAGGGCCAGTGTTGGCGCGAGGGAGATGCGGAAGATGAGTGTTGCGGCCCGCCTCCCTCCGCAGAAAGCCAGGGTGACCGGTCGGCCACAGCCACAGCCTGCTAGGAGGCCTGATCTAAGAATGATCATAAAAGCAAATTAGGCACGGAAGGAACGGTCCTGATGGGTCATGGAGGGACATATCAGGGGACATGAGGCGGCCAGGGCATCCAGCCCCCAGTGCTACTGTAGGGCCTGCCCTGACCGAGGCCGTCCCACATTTCCAGTCTTCTCTGGTCAGCGAGCTGTCACAGGGCGACAGAAATCTGATGCTTTCCCTCCAACAAAATGTGGAAAAGCTGACATCACTGAAGGACCATTTGGCAGTGTGGAAACTACTGCTGAATGTGTCCCCATGGGTTCTGTCTACCATAGAAAAGGGTTACCGGGTCCAGTTCAGAGCTCAACCCCCCCGGTTCAGTGGTGTGCTCACGACATTTGTCAGCACAGAGCAGAGCCCAAAGTTAGCAAAGGAAATAAGTTCCCTTTTGGACAAAGGGGCCATAGAACGTGTACCCCATTCTCTAAGGGAGGGAGGTTTTTACAGCCGTTATTTCCTGGTCCGCAAAAAAGATGGGAGTATGAGGCCAATTTTGGATCTGCGTCATCTGAACCGTACTCTTCGGACATACAGGTTCAAGATGCTGACGCTCAAACTTATCATGCCACAGATTCAGTCCGAGGACTGGTTTGTGACGATAGATCTGAAAGATGCATATTTCCACATAGGAATATCGCCCAGTCACAGGAAGTTCCTGAGGTTTGCGTTTGGAGAAAACACATACCAATTTCGGGTTCTTCAATTCGGGCTGGCTTTATCCCCTCGCACCTTCACAAAGTGCATGGATGCTGCTCTGGCTCCCTTGCAACTCCACGGCATCCGTGTACTAAACTACCTGGATGACTGATTAATTCTGGCACGATCCAGGGAACAGGCGGTTCAACATCGAGATGTTGTTCTCGTCCCATAGGAGGCTGTGGGGAAGGTTGAACCTCAAGAAAATTGCTTGTTTTTCCCCAGTGCAGAGGACAACTTTTCTAGGGGTCATATGGGATTCTACTACGATGAGGGTTTTCTATCCCCAACATCGCATTACAAACGATTCTATCAACTTTGAGCAAGATAAAGCGGGGTCTGGGCATCCCCTCCAGCTTTTATGAGAGGCTGTTGGGCCTTATGGCAGCAGCAGCCAACGTCATACCGTTGGGCCTATTGCACATGAGACCGTTTCAGTGGTGGCTGAAAAGTCAGGGGTTTCATCCGAGGATGAAACCGCTGAGAGTAATCAGAGTCACGCGGCGATGCCTACGTGCTCTGAGTGTTTGGAGGTGCCCGCAGTTCCTAGCCTCGGGTCACACTCTAGGGGCGTCCCCTTACCGCAAGATGGTAATGACAGACGCGTCCCTCACAGGCTGGGGCGCAGTCTTAAATGGCTGTCCAGCTCACGGTCTTTAGAGCGGCCCTCATCTGAAGTGGCATATAATGCGGGCCGTATTCCTAGCATTGAAATTCTTTCTCCCTCAGTTGAGAGGTCACAGTGTGCTAGTTGTTTCAGACAACACAGCTGTGGTCTCATATATCAACCACCAGGGAGGGTTACGTTCACGCCCCCTGTTCAGGCAGGTGCAACTAATCCTCCTCTGGGCAGAGGGAGAGTTCTTGTCAGTGAGTGCAATGTATATTCCGGGCAGTTGGAATGTAGGGGCAGACATCCTGTCGAGGCAGGGGCTGAGACCCGGGGGGTAGTGGATCCATCCACAAGTGGTGGAGTCCATATGGCGGAGGTTCGGACAAGCGGAAGTAGATGTGTTTGCTTCCGAGGAGACAACACACTGCCCGCTGTGGTTCGCCCTCACTCCTCCTGCCCCATTGGGACTGGACGTCCGGCCACCACGTGGCGAGGTCACGTCTATATGCTTTCCCCGATTGCTCTGCTCCCACAAGTTCTAGCGAGAGTTCGCCAAGACCGTCGTCTCTGCGGCTAGTAGCACCTTTTGGGGCCGCGCTCGAATTTGGTTCTCGGAGATAATGTCCTTCGGCCGACGGCACTCCTTGGGGAGATTCCCATCCGCAGGGACCTACTGTCTCAAGCCGGAGGGCTGATCTATACCCTCGGCCAGAACTATGGAAACTGTGGGTCTGGCCCCTGAGGGGCACCAGCTCATAGATTCTGGTCTCACAACTGAGGTTGTAGAGACCATATTAAACGCTAGAGCACCATCCACAAGGAAATTGTATGCGCTCAAGTGGCGACTTTTTGTCTTGTGGTGTGAGGAACGTTAGTTAGACCCAGTGAATTGCGCAGTGGCTACAGTCCTGGAGTTTCTGCAAGAACGTTTTTCAGCAGGGTTGACTCCTTCTACAATCGGGGTTTATGTGGCCGCCATTTTGGCCAGCCATGCCCCTGTTAATGGAGCCTCTGTGGGGCAGCATCCTCTAACTTCGAGGTTCATGCGTGGTGTCAGACGGTTAAGGCCCATCTGCAGGCCGCGAGTACCTTCTTGGGACCTTGCTATGGTCTTGGAAGGTCTGTCGGGAGCCCCATTTGAGCCCTTAGAGTCAGCCTCGGAGAAGCTTCTGACTCTAAAGTCACTCTTCTACTGGCCCTGACATCTCTCAAGCGAGTGGGGGATCTACAAGCTCTCTTGGTTGCCCCCCCCTGCCTTGACTTCGCCCCCGGACTGGCCAAGGCCTTCCTATATCCTAGGCCGGATTATATTCCTAAAGTGCCTACATTGGCTGCCCACCCTGTGGTATTACAGGCCTTCTGCCCTCCTCCGTTCCTCACACCGGAACAGGAGAGGTTGCACCTGCTGTGTCCAGTAAGGGCCCTCGGTACTTACGTCCACCGCTCCGACCAGTGGCTTAAGTCAGAGCAGCTGCTGGTCTGCTTTGGTGGCGACAGTAGAGGTGATGCTGTGTCAAAACAGCGCATCTCTACTTGGATAGTGGAAGCAATCTCTATCGCTTACAAGGCGCGCGGTCTCGCCACGCCTCCAGGCATAAGAGCTCATTTCACTAGGGCGGTCGCCTCCTCGAAGGCTTTGTCAAAAGGGGTATCTGTGCACGATGTGTGTGCGGTGCAGGGTGGTCTACGCCACACACGTTCATTCGTTATTACAGCCTGGGTGTTTATTCCACCCCGGGCTCGAGTGTCTTGCAGTGACCCTCGGGCTTGGGTATTTTTGGACAGGCCGTACCCTTGGTATGACGGAGTGGGTATTCCCGTTCCCATACTGTTATGCTAAATGCAACGTAGGAGTTCCCTTTGAAAGGGACGTCGAGGTTACGTATGTAACCCTGTTCCCTGAGAAGGGAACGAGACATTGCATAGCATTGTCATACCAGGGCAGGCCTGTGAATTGCATCTTCGCTTCAGATAATAGAGGCTGGCGGCGGGGTTCACAGGTGCTATATATATATCATGCGACACGCTTAATTGCCACGTCACCTGATCATGGCAGGCCTATAAGTAGAGGCATGAATTTTACACAAGCTTCAGATACCGGTCACACGCGCAAGGCGCATCCCATACTGTTATGCTAAATGCAACGTCTCGTTCCCTTCTCACGGAACAGGGTTACATACGTAACCCCGACGTTTCTGCAGTGTGAGGGATTTACTTTCACTGGGGAGAAAAAGGTTCATCCAGCCTTAGTAATCACTTCAAGCAGCTCTTTATATACTGCTCTCAGTTTTTAGCAAATTCTTCTGGCTCCTCTGAGTCAGAGAGGAATTATTACTATTATTTTGGTGTGTGTGTATTTTTTCCCATTTGGCTTATCAAAGGGTTTAAGAGAGATGTGTTTTTTTTTTTTTTTTTTTTTTTTTTTTTTTTTTTGTTTTTGTTTGTTTGTTTTTTTTGTGTGATAAAAAAGTCGACGGGGGGGGGGGCCAAATCTGTGATGAAACGAGAGCAAGTCGTAACACACTTCCTGATTTCTTTCACTCATATTTTTCTCTCTCGCTCATTCCTTTTTTCTTCTCTCTTTTTTAAAGGGATAGAAACGTTCTGAGATTTTGAGAAAAGATGAGGAAATGAAGCGTCTTTTTGTTTCTTTACACAAACCACTGACATGCAGTCTTTCGCTGAAGATAATAAAGGCTGATGGCGCAGTTCACAGGTGCCATATTTATATCACGTGACGTGCATAATTTCCATGTCACCAGATCATGGCAGGCCTATAAATAGGCACGATTTTACACAAGCTTCAGATGCCGGTCGCGTGCAAGAGGCGCTCCCCATAGTGTTATGCTAAACGCAACGTTGAAGTTAATAAAATAATCATTAGCCATTACTTTGTTATTCTGATTACTCTGGGACTGTGTATGAGTGAGTTCATGCTCTTGGGTGTGTGTGTTGTAGTTCCTCTTTTTGGTCAGGCCCTAGGCCTTGCTATAATTATCTTTTAAGAGACATTGTCTATAAGGAAGAGAGCGTGACTCTGTTCTTTCCCTTATTCTCACTAAGTTCTCATTCTCCATATTTTATTGCCCTTCTGTTGTATTTTGATCAAAAATCTTATCCAACAAGCTCCAACAACAAATCAGTGAGTTAAATAAGAATAAAGCAGAGGAAAGGGAAAGTAACATGCAAAAAATATGTGTACATAATATGAAAAATTTGTTTCAATGAAATATAGTACGAAAAACTCCAGTTTTCAGATTTTCTGTGTTTTAGGCCGTGTGTGATTATTAAGCTCTCTGATAGCAGTGGCATGTTTCTTAGCAATCACAAACACTCGAGTATAAAATATGATTATGACAGAAAGTGGAAATATAAATGTTACTACAAGGTCAATTATAGTCCAAACCTCATTCAGAAAAAAATAACATTCTCCAGGACACATGACAGAACGTGTGAAGCTTCTGTTAAAATAACAGAGTGATATGTTATACACCAGAGAAGCACACCAGGTTGTATAACCGCATATACGCATAGTCCTACTAGAGATTGTGTTCATGTAGAAAAAGGGGTTTGAGAGAGCCAAATACCGATCCACAGCGATCAGAGCGATATTATATATGGAGAAGCTCGGTAGAATATAAGAAATCATAAAAAAACTAATGCAGTACCGCTTATCAAAAATCCAACATGACTCAATGGCCCAGATTAACGTTGGCGGCATCGCTAAAGCACCAACAAGGAAATCCGACACTGCCAGAGAGAGCACGAGCATGTTTGTCGGTGTGTGAAGCTGCTTGAAGTGAAAAACAGAGATGATGACGAGAAGATTTCCACACACTGTTAGAAGAACCACAGCAGCTGAACACACGTACAGTAAGATATAAACTGCAGGAGATCCAGATCTCTCTGGACAGGAGAAATGCTCACAGAGATCAGACTGGTTAAAATCTGTCAGGTTCATGAGGTCATGCATTAAAAAAAAGTCTCTGTTACATTATGGTGAAATGAATTATAGGTCAGGCATCTCAGATGTTTTTATAGTTTAGAAATTAAGCACGCCCCACAAGTTTGATTGACAGCTCAATGAATATGATGTCATGTCTTGGGGAAACAAAAGGCCACAGAAGGCATTAAGCACAGAAAAAAACACCTAGTATTACGTGATTCTTCAGTTTACAAGAAAGAAAACGTTAATAGAATCTTTGGAATAAAAAACACATGAAGGCCACAAAAACTGCTTGAGTTTAGAAATGTTGCAGTGTGGATAAAGAGAAAGTGATGAATGTTATAAACATGCTGATGAATGTCTGATTTTAAACTACATCAAAAACAGTATTTAATACACTGGACTCAGTATATAATACACTGGTATTCGTTCTCATGATAATCATGAAAATTTAACTCGATTCCGCCTCTGTCTTTTGTGTGCAAAGCTCGCTTGTTCTCTCGGTGCTGCAGGGGTTTCCTCCGGGTACTCCGGTTTCCTCCCCCAGTCTAAAGACATACATTGTAGGCTCATGGGCATTTCCAAAAGTGTCCATAGTGTATGAATGTGTGAGTGATTGTACCATGTGATGGATGGATTGGCACCCCGTCCTGGGTGTACCCCGCTTTGTGCCCCATGCTCCATATGATAGACTCCAGATTCTCCATGACCCTGTAGGATAAGCAGTATAGAATTATACTATACTAATAATACTATACTATATTTCTGTAAAGCTGCTTTGAGACAATGTCTATTGTAAAAAGTGCTATACAAATACTGGAAAATAAATAAATAAATAAATAAATATTGAAGATGGATGTAAGGATGGAAAAAGAGTTGGCTCAGGTATGTCTAGGGATCCTCCAGGAGAGTCTGGAATGAGGGGCCGGGGAAAGAGAAGTCCAGGCTGACCTTCCAATACTTCTCACCACAACCACCAGCAGGAAAAGGAATTGATGAATGAATTAATACATACATGATCCGTGAATGGTGTGGGAAGAAGAGCTGTGGTGGTCATAATACGGAGATAAAGTATAATCCTTATAACAGTGGAAGTTATAGAAGAAAAAAATGGAAAGAACAGAAGTAAAAACTGTCCAGTAGGAAAAACGTCGGGGTTACACGTGTAACCCTATTCCCTGAGAAGGGAACAAGACGTTGCATTTAGCAGTATGGGAATGCCTTGTGGGCGTGACCGGTATCTGAAGCTTGTGTAACGTCATGCCTCTACTTATAGGCCTGCCATGATCAGGTGACGTGGCAATTAAGCGTGTCGCATGATATATTCCCGGTGACAGGGTATGCTGGCGTGTTTTGCTGCCGCTCCTGTTGCCGTTTGTTTTGGTTTGTTTTCGTTGTTTTTTTAAGTCATATGTATTTATTTTTTTTAATTCTGCGAGTTTCTTTTAGTTACTTTGTCTTTAGTGCCGTTGCCAGTGTGGTGGTGCCATTCTATATAGTTTGGTATGTAGTTTTTATTTCTGTTTTTATTTCTGAGCTCCACTGGAATAACCTGCAGCGCGTTACTCTGTATCTACTCCTCTGTTCGGCTGTGTGTGTGGACGGATTGTACGCACACGGATTGTGCGCTCCGGAGTTTCACTCGCGCTGGCCCTACGTGTGTGCACTCACCGACCATGGCGCTAAGGTACACTACACACCAGCTTTTGAATCTAAATCAGAAGTGTTATGGCCTAGCCAAAGACTCTTACGATCTCTGTCGAGACGCTGGACTGCTTCGTCCTAAGCGATATATCCATCGGGGTTTGAGGCGCAGTTTTGCTGTTTTGTCCTCTCCTAACATCTTTGTCTCGATCTGTCACCATAAGACCAACAAACTGCTCCATACTGGTGTTGATCACAGTAATTTAATATCGGTTCCCCACATTGGGATTAAACCACTATCGTTTCCACTTCAGAGCCCGGATCACTCCAGCGGGCTTTGGAGTTTTAGATCTCCCGAGGTTATCTGGGAGAGGCGGAGGCATTATTGTGGTTTACAACCTGAAGTTCAACACAAGCTCTGTGTCTGTTCCCAGGTTTCCTTCATTTGAATGCCTGGTCTTGAGTATCTCTGCTCCTGTATCCACTGTCATCGCTACAGTCTATAAGCCACCTAAGGCTAAGGCACATGCAGATTTTATGTCTGAGTTTGCGGACTTCCTGTCGATGTAGAGCACGAAGTTTGACAGAATTTTGATTGTGGGAGACTTCAACATTCATGTGGACTGTAGTGACTTGGTGGTGGCCAAGGATTTTCTGTCACTAATTGACTGTTTTAACTTTACTCAGTTTATAACTGACCCGATTCATAACAAGGGTCATACGCTGGATGTTGTGATTGCTAATGGCCCATTTGTATCTGAGTTTTCAGCTGCTGACATTGGACTGTCTGATCATTCAGCTGTCTTTTTTAACCTCGAACTGTATCATTCAAGTGAGCCTCCTATCCGAACAGTAACTTTCCGGAAGTGGAAGTCTATCGATCAGACAGCCTTCTCCAATTCTGTAGTTTCCACCCTAAGCGATCTTCATCCATCATCACTGGAGGAGAAAGTTCTGCAACTAAATTCCACTCTTGCTGCTAAGCTTGACACTTTGCTCCTCTAAAGTCACGTAAGGTCACATTCCACCCTTCTCCTGGTATAATGACAATCTCGCTCTAAAAAAAGGCTGTTTGTCGGAAAAGTAAACGAAAATGGCGCCTTACTGGACTGAGTGTCTACTATCAAGCGTGGAAGGATCTACTGGGGGCTACTTGTGCACTACTGGAGACTGAATGATCCTCTTACTTCTGTGTTGCTATTGTAAAAAATCAAAATAATCCCAGACACTTGTTCCATACCATAAATAGACTGCTTCAAGTTAATGCTGTTACCACTTTGCCTGTTTCTCAGCAGCTCTGTGATTCCTTTCTACAGTTTTTCAATTCTAAGATTCTCAATGTTTGTAAAGAAATTTCTGTTAACCCTGACTGTGCCACTCCACTCCTTCGTCCATCTGGGTTCACTGGTGTTTCTTTCACTCATTTCTCACTGCTTGATTCTGAGGCTCTCACAAGGGAGGTCTCCAGCATGAAATCTACCACCTGCCTGCTGGATCCAATTCCCACGATGCTGTTTAAATCGTGCTTTGCGGGTGTGCGTGCTATCCTCAGCATATATAAATGAATCACTGGAGACTGGGGTTGTTCCAGCAGTACTGAAGACTGCTGCTGTTACACCTGTCCCCAAGAGAGAAAATGTTTCTGTGGATGATTTTAACAATTTTCGCCCCATTTCAAATCTTCAGTTTTTGGCAAAAATACTTGAGCGTGTTGTCGCCTCTCAACTATGTTCTCATCTGACAACCAACAACCTCTTTGAACCACTTCAATCAGGTTTTCGTAATTTTATAGCACTGAAACTGCGTTGGTCAAAGTTACAAATGACCTTTTGATGGCCTCTGATTCAGGAGCTACCTCACTTCTTATTCTTCTTGACCTTAGAGCTGCCTTCGATTTTTGGTGTGTCCGGGAAAGTTTTAAACTGGTTTAAATCCTATTTTACTGACCGTTCCCAGTTTATTTCTATGAGTGGCTTTAGATCTGACACTTGCTCGGTGCTCACTGGTGTTCCTCAGGGTTCAGTTCTAGGCCCTCTACTGTTCAATATTTATCTATCTCTACTTGGGCATCTGCTGCGAACACTTGGCCTCCATTATCACTTTTATGCTGACGATACCCAAATCTACATTCACTCAAGATCTGTTGTAAGCATTGGTGTTGGTTATCTTTCTGGCTGTATTTCTGAGGTAAAGAAATGGATGAATAATAACTTTGTGTGCCTGAACAGCGGGAAAACTGAGGTCATGCTCATAGGTTCCCGTCATCAGATTCGCAAAGCGGCTCCATTGTCTCTATCCGTTGATGGCTCTGTTCTAGAGTTCCAAAGCAAGTTGAGGAACCTTGGTGTAATTTTTGACACTAACCTCACTTTTGATTTTTTTGTTCAGAGCACTGTGAAAGCTTCCTTTTTTCACCTCAGAAATATTGCCAGATTAAGACCAATGCTAAACTTATCTGTCATTGAAAAGCTGATCAATTCATTCGTTGTCATGCGGTTGGATTACTGCAATGCCGTTTTAGCCGGAGTTTCTAAAACTGCAATTAACAAATTGCAGTATGTTCAGAACTCTGCCGCCCGGATCCTGACGGGAAGCAGGAGATGTGATCATATTACTCCTGTTGTGAAGTCCTTACACTGGCTCCCGGTAAGGTTCTGGGTGGATTTTAAGATCTTGATGTTAACATACAAGGCATTGCACGGATTGGCTCCACAATATTTAACTCACTTATTAATCCCGTACACCCCACATCGCAGACTGCGTTCCTCTCAGGCTAATCTACTTACGGTTTATTACTATTAATATTATTATATACATATGGCACCTGTGAACCACGCCACCAGCCTCTTTTATCTGAAGCGAAGACGTAATCCACAGGCCTGCCCCGGTATGACAGCGTTATGCAACGCCTCTTTCCCTTCTCAGGGAACAGGGTTACATGCGTAACCCTGACGTTCCCTTTCAAAGGGAACTTTGATGTTATGTTTAGCAGTATGGGAACGGGAATACCCACTCCGTCATACCGAGGGTACGGCCTGTTCAAAAATACCCAAACCCGTGGGTCACTGAAGGACACTTGAGCCCGGGGAGGAGTAAATATCCAGGCTGTAATAACGAATGACTGTGTGAGGCATAGACCACCCTGCAGCCGCACACACATCCTGCAAGGAAACCCCTTTGGACAAAGCCTTCAACTATCCAAGTAGAGATGCGCTGCTTTGACACAGCATCACTTTTCCTGTCGCTGCCAAAGCAGACTAGTAACTGCTCCGACTTATGCCACTATTGGCATATAAGGCGGTGGATGTAAGTACAGTGAGTCCTTACTGGACACAGTGGGTGCATCCTCTCTTGCTCTGGTGTGAAGGACAGAGGAGGGCAGAAAGCCTGCAACACCACAGGGTGGGCAGCCAATGTAGGCACTTTAGGAATATAATCCGGCCTAGGATACAGGAAGGACTTGGCTTATCTAGGGGTAAAGTCAAGGCAGGAGGGGCAACAGAGAGAGGTTGTAGACCTCCCACTCGCTTGAGAGATGTCAGGGCCAGTAAAAGAGCTACCTTTAGAGTCAGAAGCTTCTCAGAGGCTGACTCTAAGGGCTCAAATGGGGCCCCTGACAGACCTTCCAAGACCACAGCAAGGTCCCAGGAAGGTACTTGGGGACCGCCTTGGCTAGGGGAGGCCCTACAGTAGCACTGGGGGCTACCTGCCCAAACAACCTCATGCCCCCAGATACATCCCTCCACGGCCCCTCAGGACCGCTCTTCTTTGCCTGCTTGGCCTTTATGACCATTCTCAGATCAGGTCTAACAGCAGACTGCGACGTTGGCCGCCCGGTTCCCCTGGCTGTCTGCGAGGGTTGGCGGGCTGTCATACTCGGCTTCTGGGTTTCCCCACACTAGTGCTGGCCCAGGCTCCACTCGTGGACGCCGGGATGAGCTTGAGACAACTTTTTTTTTTGCCACATGTCGAGCTCACTCAGCAGGTCTGCTTGGTAGGCCTGCAACCCGTCAGTGTCTGCAGTGACCCACAAGCAAGACTACTACTGCATAGGCTTGCCCACCAATGCTTTTTTTTACCCACCTTGGATGTAAGCCGGCTGCCCTAATTACCTACCGTCAATGGAGAGAGGTAGCTCGCAAGCACCTCCTCCACCTTCAGCATAGCTAAATAGCCATGCCATTCATTCCCCACAATGGCTGAATAATCCAACATTGTGGGGTTATAAATATGGCTTATGCATGGTTTTCTCCCAGAAGCCTGATATTTTGTCATGCACTTCGGAAGAAAGGGGTGTTTCTGCAGTGTGAGGGATTTACTTTCACTGGGGAGAAAAAGGCTCATCCAGCCTTAGTAATCACTTCAAGCAGCTCTTTATATACCGCTCTCAGTTTTTAGCAAATTCTTCTGGCTCCTCGGAGTCAGAGAGGAATTATTACTATTATTTTGGTGTGTGTGTATATTTTCCCATTTGGCTTTTCGTAGGAAGGAGGAGTCACGACAGGAGCTCCAAAATCTAGCGGAAAGCCAAACCCAGAAGACAGAGCAAGATATAGAGCAGCGCTCGTCTCTGACTCCTCTTCTGGATCCATAAGAGAGCCCTCGAACCTGAGATGGCTAGCTGCCTCGGCAGCGGTCGGCCCAGATCTGTGATGAAACGAGAGCAAGCCGTAACACACTTCCTGATTTCTTTCACTCATATTTTTCTCTCTCGCTCATTCCTTTTTTCTTCTCTCTTTTTTAAAGGGATAGAAACATTCTGAGATTTTGAGAAAAGATGAGGAAATGAAGCGTCTTTTTGTTTCTTTACACAAACCACTGATATGCAGTCTTTCGCTGAAGATAATAAAGGCTGATGGTTCACAGGTGCCATATTTATATCACGCGACACGCTTAATTTCCATGTAATTTCCAAGTTAATAAAATAATCATTAGCCATTACTTTGTTATTCTCATTACTCTGGGACTGTGTATGAGTGTGTTCATGCTCTTGGGTGTGTGTGCTGTAGTTCCTCTTTTTGGTCAGGCCCTAGGCCTTGCTATAATCATCTTTTAAGAGACATTGTCTATAAGGAAGAGAGCGTGACTCTGTTCTTTCCCTTATTCTCACTAAGTTCTCATCCTCCATATTTTATTGCCCTTCTGTTGTATTTTGATCAAAAATCTTATCCAACAAGCTCCAACAACAAATCAGTGAGTTAAATAAGAATGAAGCAGAGGAAAGGGAAAGTAACATGCAAAAAATACGTGTACATAATATGAAAAATTTGTTTCAATGAAAATGTAGTACGAAAAACTCCAGTTTTCACTGAAGATGAATTTTTACTTTGGCATGTTTTCTTTTTATTTAATTTTTATTTTTAACATCACATTGTTCCACATAAACTTTGATATTTTGAGTATGTCAAAATTGCTGCATACATAAGGCACATTGTTTAGTGTGTTTAATGTTGTAATGTGTAACATTATTAAAATGCCTAAACAATTTGTTTGTAAACAACTTTGTTTAAATTGGAATGAGGAAATATCCAAAGATGTGATCGTCCTGTCTCACAAGTACAAAACACATTCATGAAAGAATATTGATTAATTCAGAGTCTGTCTGGAATATTCGCAGAGTTATAATTAATTTAATGCACCTCCTAAACCACGGGTGAAACAGAGCGTAAATAACAGGATTAATGGTGGAATTAAGATAAAGCACAATAAAGACTTTCAGAAATGTTTCCGTCTGTATTTCAATAACATCACCTAATAAACTGTAAATAAAATACGGAAGTAAACACATCAGAAACACAGACACTAAAATGCCCAGGACTTTAGCTGCTTTTCTCTCAGATTTCATCGAGTGTGAGGTGATTTTCTGTGTTTTAGGCCGTGTGTGATTATTAAGCTCTCTGATAGCAGTGACATGTTTCTTAGCAATCACAAACACTCGAGTATACAATATGATTATGATAGAACATGGAAATATAAATGTTACTACAAGGTCAATTATAGTCCAAACCTCATTCAGAAAAAGATAACATTCTCCAGGACACATGACAGAACGTGTGAAGCTTCTGTTAAAATAACAGAGTGATATGTTATACACCAGAGAAGCACACCAGGTTGTAAAAACCACAATGCACATAATCCTACTAGAGATTGTGTTCATGTAGAGAAAGGGGTTTGAGAGAGCCAAATACCGATCCACAGCGATCAGAGCGATATTATATATGGAGAGGCCCGTTAGAATATAAGCAATCATAAAAAAACTAATGCAGTACCGCTTATCAAAAATCCAACACGACTCAACGGCCCAGATTAACGTTGTGACGCCTAAGCACCAACAAGGAAATCCGACACTGCCAGAGAGAGCACGAGCATGTTTGTTGCTGTGTGAAGCTGCTTGAAGTGAAGAACAGAAATGATGATAAAAAGATTTCCACACACTGTTAGAAGAACCACAGCAGCTGAACACACGTACAGTAAGATATAAACTGCAGGAGATCCAGATCTCTCTGGACACGAGAAATGCTCACAGAGATCAGACTGGTTAATATCCGTCAGGTTCATGAAGTCATGCATTAAAAAAAAGTCTCTGTTACATTATGGTGAAATGAATTATAGGTCAGGCTTGTCAGTTGCTTTTATAGTTTAGAAATTAAGCACGCCCCACAATTTTGATTGACAGCTCAATGAATATGATGTCATGCCTTGGGGAAACAAAAGGCCACAGAAGGCATTAAGCACAGAAAAAAACACCTACTATTACGTGATTCTCCAGTTTACAAGAAAGAAAACATTAATAGACTCTAAGGAATAAAAAACACATGAAGGCCACAAAAACTGCTTGAGTTTAGAAATGTTGCAGTGTGGATAAAGAGAAAGTGATGAATGTTATAAACATGCTGATGAATGTCTGATTTTAAACTACATCAAAAACAGTATTTAATACACTGGACTCAGTATATAATACACTGGTATTCGTTCTCATGATAATCATGAAAATTTTATTCGATTGCGCCTCGGTTCCGCTCGCTTGTTCTCTCGGTGCTGCAGGGGTTTCCTCCGGGTACTCCGGTTTCCTCCCCCAGTCTAAAGACATGAATTGTAGGCTCATGGGCATTTCCAAAAGTGTCCATAGTGTATGAATGTGTGAGTGATTGTTCCATGTGATGGATGGATTGGCACCCCGTCCTGGGTGTACCCCGCTTTGTGCCCCATGCTCCATATGATAGACTCCAGATTCTCCATGACCCTGTAGGATAAGCAGTATAGAATTATACTATACTAATAATACTATACTATATTAATGTAAAGCTGCTTTGAGACAATGTCTATTGTAAAAAGTGCTATACAAATACTGGACAATAAATACATGAATAAATATTGAAGATGGATGTAAGGATGGAAAAAGAGTTGGCTCAGGTATGTCTAGGGATCCTCCAGGAGAGTCTGGAATGAGGGGCTGGGGAAAGAGAAGTCCAGGCTGACCTTCCAATACTTCTCACCACAACCACCAGCAGGAAAATGAATTGATGAATGAATTAATACATACATGATCCGTGAATGGTGTGGGAAGAAGAGCTGTGGTGGTCATAATACGGAGATAAAGTCTAATCCTTATAACAGTGGAATTTAAATCAGAAAAGAACCGACAATTAATGTTAGTGCATAGACTGAATGCCTCCAGTATTAATTTTGTACATCCATCCATTTTCTGTACTGCTTATCCAACACAAGATCACAGGGACCCTGGAGCTGATCCCAGGGGATTCGGGGCATGAGGCAGGGGCACACCCTTGATGGAGTGCCGACCTTCTACACACATTACAGTGAAAAAAATAAACATATGAAAGGTGAGGAAAATCCTAAAGTTGTAGAGCTCCAACAACTAAATAAGAATAAAGCAGAGGAAAGGGAAAGTAACATGCAAAAAATATGTGTACATAATACAAAAAATTTGTTTACATGAAAATATGTAAAAAATGAAAAACATGAAAGAACAGAAGTAAAAACTGTCCAGTAGGAAAAACGTCAGGGTTACGCCTGTAACCCTGTTCCCTGAGAAGGGAACGAAACGTTGCATTTAGCAGTATGGGAACGCCTTGTGGGCGTGACCGGTATCTGAAGCTTGTGTAAAATCATGCCTCTACTTATAGGCCTGCCATGATCAGGTGACGTGGCAATTAAGCGCGTCGCATGATATATATATATGGCACCTGTGAACCACGCCGCCAGCCTCTATTATCTGAAGCGAAGACGCAATCCACAGGCCTGCCCCGGTATGACAGCGTTATGCAACGTCTTCTCAGGGAACAGGGTTACATGCGTAACCCCGACATTCCCTTTCAAAGGGAACTTCGATGTTGCATTTAGCAGTATGGGAACGGGAATACTCACTCCGTCATACCGAGGGTACGGCCTGTTCAAAAATACCCAAACCCGAGGGTCACTGAAGGACACTCGAGCCCGGGGAGGAATGAATTTCCAGGCTGTAATAACGAATGACTGTGTGAGGCATAGACCACCCTGCAGCCGCACACACATCCTGCAAGGATACCCCTTTGGACAAAGCCTTCAACTATCCAAGTAGAGATGCGCTGCTTTGACACAGCATCACTTTTCCTGTCGCTGCCAAAGCAGACTAGTAACTGCTCCGACTTATGCCACTATTGGCATATAAGGCGGTGGATGTAAGTACAGAGAGCCCTTACTGGACACAGTGGGTGCATCCTCTCTTGCTCTGGTGTGATGGACAGAGGAGGGCAGAAAGCCTGCAACACCACAGGGTGGGCAGCCAATGTAGGCACTTTAGGAATATAATCCGGCCTAGGATACAGGAAGGACTTGGCTTATCTAGGGTTAAAGTCAAGGCAGGAGGGACAACAGAGAGAGGTTGTAGACCTCCCACTCGCTTGAGAGATGTCAGGGCCAGTAAAAGAGCTACCTTTAGAGTCAGAAGCATCTCAGAGGCTGACTCTAAGGGCTCAAATGGGGCCCCCGACAGACCTTCCAAGACCACAAGACCGCAAGGTCCCAGGAAGGTACTTGGGGATGTAGGTAAAATATTTGCCTACTTTCTTATTACAAATATAGCAATTTAGAAAATATTGAATGTACTTACAATGCCTTTCATCAGCTGAGATACTCAAAGTCTAAATAACCACATGGAACCAGTGAGTGAGAAAAAATTAAGGTCCAGTTTATTAACTCCTATTACCTGAGATCCAAACAGTTTGGGACGTCTCAAAAAGTGATCTAACATGCCTGAAGCGGGGCTCCCCTTTTATACAATTCTTCTATGAGCCTCTGTCCCTCATTTATTCTGTAAAACCATTATGTCAGAATTTCCTCTTTTCCCATTCCCCTTATGTTTATTTTGGTGCCTTTTTTGGAACCCAATATGTTTTCAATTATTTCATTTTTAACAACCAATATGATTCAGAACTCATTGTTTTCTATTACCTATATGTGCATATTTTGTTTTGTTTCCCATACCATTATGTTTCGGTTTTACTCAGTTTCCCACACCCTTAGGATTCCTCTGGGTTTGAGTCGTTTTTTAAAAACAGTGGTACTTCCCAATTATTCCTCATTCGGTTCTTTCTTCTGAGCGAAGTGGAGTGTTTGTTATTGCCGGTTCTTTATTTTTTTATTTTTTTATATAGACGTTTTTTATTACTTCTGCCTCATTGTTTTCTGAGTGACTTATTCTTTTCACAATCCTGTCTGATTATTTGTGACATATCCCTTATGACTTACGCTATCTGGTTGTGTGTGTGTGTGTGTGTGTGTGTGTGTATGTGTTTGCCCAGCGCACCGTCCTGGGCTTGGGTTTCTGTTTTCTGCTATGGAGGGGTTAGAGGGCCTAGATCTAAATTCTAGGTATCAACTGCGTATACCTTCCTCTACCTCCACCTTTCCACGTCCCCTTCGGTATCGTCTCAGCCCTGCTGTTAGTCTGGTGGATTCCTCTACCCAGACGGAGCCTCTGTCGTTCACTCCTTCTACTCATACTACTGATTGCTATCTGGCAGATGATGACATGGAACCATCCCAGTGTGATTCTGGCTCCGGTACTCCCTACAACCCCACCAGCCCAGAATATTCTGACAATTCGTCTGGCCCAATTTCATTCTCCTCCCTACTCTGCTCCTTCTCCTTCTTATTCCCCTACCAGCCCTGCTTCCTCTCAATAAAATTGTTATTTCTAAGTTCAATTGTATTGTGTCTTCTTACTGATATTATGAACTGCCATATTTTCAATCCAACATTCCCTCCTCTGAGGCTGTGAAAAAGCCTCACAATCATCACTAATTTAGAGGGTATTGCTGCATGAACTGGTTTTGGCGCACTCGTTGCCTGTCATTAGTCAACTGCCGAACAGTTATTCTCACAGAGCCGTAGTGAGCCCGTTCATAAGCATCGTCCTCATCTGATTCACTGTCATCACTGGCATGGCCTCTAGCATTTTCTACCTCGACACTACACATATCTGGGTTAGCTTCTAATAATTGTCGGTGTACTTGGGGTATCCTGTCAAACGTTAGGCGCTGGGGTGCTTCATAATAGATTGTTAGATGTAGCACTGGGCGCAACACTCCATTTCGCCATCGGCCCCTAGTTAGATACACGTATCTGGCCATTGTTGTCTTCCTTATCTTGCTTGAAAAATAAAAAATAAAAATCACCTGTGGATTAACTGTTGATTGCACAATATATAAATATATATATATATATATTTATATATAAATATAAAAAACCTTTCTCGTAGGAAAAATTCCCACCCTGCCAGCCTCTTTGCAGCTCGACAGCGCACCTTATGCTTTGCCCGAATACAGAGAGGATTAAACCAGCATAATGTTCAGTCATTAATTACTTTTGTTTCTTTTTGTAACAGAAGCTCCAGGGTGTGGCCTTCAGCAGGCACTAACAGGTTTTCAATGTCCATGTTCTCTTGGTCTTTTCTATTATCCATATTGTCATTGTCACCTCTAGAGCCGGCTCTGGTCCTTCTGGTTAATTCGAGCATGTCTGTGTATACAGAGTCGGTTTCGTTGGTTAGATCATCAGCATAACGGTTGGTGCTGTATTTAAACACCACCCCCCGTTGAGGCGGTAACGCCTCACCCATCACGACGTACTGACCCGAGATATTAGTGGTAGTGACAGCAGAGAGAGCAAGTTTGTGGGTACAAGGTATGATGCAGCAGAAGATAAGAAGCACAAAGACAAAGAGTACTCCCAGTGCCAGCCCCAACCGGGAAAGGGAGGCCAGCCAACTGCCAGAAAAGAACCATCCCATCCATCCAGGCAAAGAGAACGAATCCCCGGTACCCGAATTTGCAACATGTTCCCTCTGCAGAGCCTGTGTGAATGGGGATGGCCGCGCAACATTCTGGGCATTCTGAGCATTCATTGTGCATACGCCCTCCTCTGGGGCACGCATTTGGTCAAGAGTTCTGGGCCGCCATAATCGAGGTGGCGTGCAGCTGGCTCTTTATCAGGCCTTGGGTGCCGAGTGTGTATTTGATGAAGTGTTGCAGGTTGTACCATATGTAATTTATCCAGGCCGTATTACGAGCTACCTGGACTCCGGGGAGCAGGACAGCCGCGAGTCCGCTGCCAACCTTTCCCATGTCCCTGTATCGGTCTGGGACCCCCACCGGGACCCCGGCAAAGTTAAGAGTCACCTCAGCGTGTTCTGCCCAATCAGTGTAGTTCATGGTATCCACATCGGCCAGGTATTGATGCCACAACCACGTGTCGCAGCGGTCACGACGACGACGAGGGGCGTTCTCATCAGGCAGGGTGATAATTCTTGTTTTACCATCCAATCTAACAGGGGCGCAACACCCTTTCCATTCTGGTGGCAAGGTCTGATGGGTGGTTCCTGTCCCACAGTACCAGAAGATGTCCGCTAGCCCCAGGGTGCCAAATGCCAGATCAGGTATAGGGATGGGTACGGTTGAGTGAGTGGCCCCGACTGAAGGGAGCGTGGGGATGGAGAGGTCATCTGTAGAGACAGTGACAGCACAGCAATAGGATATGTTGCCCACAGGATAGACACCAAGAGGGGAGCACAGGCAAAAGGGCCAGCGAGCTGGCAGCTCGTCACGTACCGTGACAAAAGCGGAGTTGTCCGTATGCATGGGTTGGTACAAGCAGGAAGAACTGACATTATGCATCCAGTCGGGACCCAGTGTGGCAGACATCGAGCCCAGCAAGCAGATGGTGGGGCATAGGAAATCCTCGGTTTAAGGGTGAGTGAGACATTCGGTTGTATTTCCAAGTGGGAACATGAGATGTGGGGCTGAATGCCTGTCGTGGCACACCAGGCATGATTTGTCCGTGACAGAACGAGCAGTGTGGAACATCCATGAGAGATATAAGTTAGTGTGATCAAAGTTTAAAGTCTGGTTATCGGGGAGCAAGGAGTAGCGCTGCAACTTTATAAAAGCGGCCGCATGAGTAGTCAGCAGGTAGCAGGGTTTCTGAGGACGATGGGTGGAAAGGGATGTAATAGATTTCAGATTGACACACCCCTCAGGGGCGCACTGGAAGGAGAGCTTGTAGGAGAGTACTGGGTGTAGACTAGGGGTAGTGTTGGACACATTGAAACGACACCATGAGTTAGCTGCGAGGCCGACTATCCGGAAACGTCCAACAGTAAGATTCATTGAGGTCTGGCCAACGGAGAAGGAAGCTAGATGCGGGCTGCTACGCAGCAGAGCTTTTGATTGGGCAAGAGTGACGAGTGCTAGTGCACAGAACACAATGCTAGTGCACAGAACATCTGCGGCTAGGCAGAGAGCTAAGGTCATCCTTGTATGTCCAGGGGATGGGCAGCGCTGTGTCTGGAGCCGGTGTGGGGCGAGAAAGAAAATACGCTTCAGCAACGTCCACCAAGCGATCAGCCCCCGTGGCAATATAAGTTTCAGTGCCGTCGAGGTTTATGCGAACCCTGAGCATACGGTCCAGGGTCCTGCGGGAAACGTCATAAGAGGGGCGATAAGGTTTGATTTGGTCCTGTATCAGTTGGCTCTTTTTTGGCGACTGGGGAGCTTGGTGACCAAGACATGGTCGGTGGAGCTGACATTACAAGAGCTCGCATTATATTCTTTAGCAGGGAGAGGGGCTGTTAGACGCAAGAAGAACAATGTTACCCCCGAAACCAGCACCATTGCCCACACTAGGATAATGACTTTATCTGTTCGCACAAGCCGGTCCGCGGCATGTTCCTAATGGTCAGTAGGTTGGTTGGAGTCCAGATAAGGTAAGAGACCTGCCTGGTTCAAGGCACCCCACTGTTCGAAATCAATTGTCTCAAAGTGTGACAGGTCAAGTTGGGCCGGATCAGACAGGCCCTGTACAAAGTCTGCAAGAGCGTCAGGTCCCAATGGCATGTCGGGACTCGGGTTGTGTTTCTTGTAGTTCTTCACCTGGATTAGGTCTACTGTCTGGAGTCTCAGTGTCCAATAGACTGTTTTCGGATGATCCTTCGTCGCCGGTTGGAGTCGGTTGCGGTGTCCGATGCTGTGCACGGCGCTTAGCTTGCGGTCTTGTGCCCTGGGCCGGGCTCCTATCTTCCTTATACGTTTACCAGGGCCACTTATACGGGGCCCTGGTAAACGCTAAGGGCATGGGGTGACCGGTGAGCATTTCGTGTGGAGTCAAATGTGTGATTCGACTAGTCTGGGAACGCATTTTGAGCAACGCCAGTGGCAGGGCTTGAACCCAGGTCAGGCGTGAGCTTGCGCAAATTTTTGCTAGTTTGCTTTTTAGAATTCCGTTCGCGCGCTCCACCATGCCTTGGGACTGAGGATGATACACGCAGCCCAATTTATGTTCTATCCCCAGTGCCTTTGTGATTAGTTCTATCGTTTGGTTAACGAAATGGGCCCCATTGTCGGAGCTGAGAAAGTCGGGGATACCAAAACGGGGTATAACCTCACGGCATAAGAACTTCGCAGCAGACCTAGCATCCTCCTTGGAGGTGGCAACGGCCTCTACCCATCTACTGAAATGATCTTCTACCACAAATATGTATCGTTTTCCCTCAGTTCTATTTTCCGCCCCCATATCGACGTAATCCATCATTAAGTGCCGGAACGGCCCCATTGGCGGGGGAATATGCCCGAGGGGGGTAATAAAGTTTTTACGCACATTGTTCTGTATGCATACTTCACAATTATTCAGAAAATTGTCCACCGCGCTGGCTAGGTAAGGTGACCACCAGTCTTGTCTGATTTTTCGAATGGTTTCACCGCGATTAGTGTGGTCTAGGCCATGGGCCTCACGTATCAACATTGGGAGCAAGCTTGAGGGTGCAACGCACAGTCCTTCTATACTACGCCATAATCCAGTACCCGCCTCTTTTTTAGCCCCCCCTTTTAATCCATGTATAAATCTCTGCTTCCCCTGCCCCGTTTTGTACTTCTACAACATGTGTCACATTGTCCTCCATTGGATGACGAACTGGCTGATCTTCTGGCTGAACGAGGGCCATCATTTGGGCTGGCCCTACAGCCACCTTTTTTGCAGAAAAACGACGGGACAACACCTGGCCCTAGGAGACATGAAAGCAATATTATGTCAAGTGGCTGGAAAGGGACTTACGGAAGAAATAATGAAAACGGCAGAAATAGAAGATGCAATGGATGACCCAGCAGTCTTTTTGTTTCTTTACACAAACCATTGACATGCAGTCTTTCGCTGAAGATAATAAAGGCTGATGGCGCAGTTCACAGGTGCCATATTTATATCACGCGACGCGCTTAATTGCCATGTCACCTGATCATGGTAGGCCTATAAATAGGCACGATTTTACACAAGCTTCAGATGCCGGTCGCGTGCAAGAGGCGCTCCCCATAGTGTTATGCTAAACGCAACGTTGAAGTTAATAAAATAATCATTAGCCATTACTTTGCTATTCTGATTACTCTGGGACTGAGTATGAGTGACTTCATGCTCTTGGGTGTGTGTGCTGTAGTTCCTCTTTTTGGTCAGGCCCTAGGCCTTTGCTATAATTATCTTTTAAGAGACATTGTCTATAAGGAAGAGAGCGTGACTCTGTTCTTTCCCTTATTCTCACTAAGTTCTCATTCTCCATATTTTATTGCCCTTCTGTTGTATTTTGATCAAAAATCTTATCCAACAAGCTCCAACAACAAATCAGTGAGTTAAATAAGAATAAAGCAGAGGAAAGGGAAAGTAACATGCAAAAAATACGTGTACATAATATGAAAAATTTGTTTCAATGAAATATAGTACGAAAAACTCCAGTTTTCACTGAAGTTGAATTTTTACTTTGGCATGTTTAATTTTTATTTAATTTTTATTTTTAACATCACATTGTTCACATAAACTTTGATATTTTGAGTATGTCAAAATTGCTGCATACATAAGGCACATTGTTTAGTGTGTTTAATGTTGTAATGTGTAACATTATTAAAATGCCTAAATAATTTGTTTGTAAACAACTTTATTTAAATTTGAATGAGGAAATATCCAAACATGTGATCATCCTGTCTCACAAGTACAAAACACATTCATGAAAGAATATTGATTAATTCAGAGTCTGTCTGGAATATTCGCAGAGTTATAATTAATTTAATGCACCTCCTAAACCACGGGTAAAACAGAGCGTAAATAACTGGATTAATGGTGGAATTAACATAACTCACAATAAAGACTTTCAGAAATGTTTCCGTCTGTATTTCAATAACATCACCTAATAAACTGTAAATAAAATATGGAAGTAAACATATCAGAAACACAGACACTAAAATGCCCAGGACTTTAGCTGCTTTTCTCTCAGATTTCATGGAGTGTGAGGTGATTTTCTGTGTTTTAGGCCGTGTGTGATTATTAAGCTCTCTGATAGCAGTGGCATGTTTCTTAGCAATCACAAACACTCGAGTATACAATATGATTATGATAGAAAGTGGAAATATAAATGTTACTACAAGGTCAATTACAGTCCAAACCTCATTCAGAAAAAAATAACATTCTCCAGGACACATGACAGAACGTGTGAAGCTTCTGTTAAAATAACAGAGTGATATGTTATACACCAGAGAAGCACACCAGGTTGTAAAAACCGCAATGCACATAGTCCTACTAGAGATTGTGTTCATGTAGAAAAAGGGGTTTGAGAGAGCCAAATACCGATCCACAGCGATCAGAGCGATATTATATATGGAGAGGCCCGTTAGATTATAAGCAATCATAAAAAAACTAATGCAGTACCGCTTATCAAAAATCCAACACGACTCAATGGCCCAGATTAACGTTGGCGGCATCGCTAAAGCACCAACGAGGAAATCCGACACTGCCAGAGAGAGCACGAGCATGTTTGTCGCTGTGTGAAGCTGCTTGAAGTGAAAAACAGAGATGATGATGAGAAGATTTCCACACACTGTTAGAAGAACCACAGCAGCTGAACACACGTACAGTAAGATATAAACTGCAGGAGATCCAGATCTCTCTGGACAGGAGAAATGTTCACAGAGATCAGACTGGTTGAAATCCGTCAGGTTCATGAGGTCATGCATTTAAAAAAAAGTCTCTGTTACATTATGGTGAAATGACTTATAGGTCAGGCTTCTCAGATGTTTTTATAGTTTAGAAATTAAGCACGCCTTCCAAGTTTGATTGACAGCTCAATGAATATGATGTCATGCCTTGGGGAAACAAAAGGCCACAGAAGGCATTAAGCACAGAAAAAAACACCTAGTATTACGTGATTCTCCATTTTACAAGTAAGAAAACATTAATAGACTCTAAGGAATAAAAAACACATGAAGGCCACAAACACTGCTTGAGCTTAGAAATGTTGCAGTGTGGATAAAGGGAAAATGTGATGAATGATGTAAATGGAGTTTTGTAATAAATGATGATGTCTGATCTCAAACTGCATCTAAAACAGTATTTAATACACTACTGTTCTCATGATTATAATGAAAATGTTATTCTACATATACAGTCACGCGAAGAAATAAGTACACCCCTGGAAATTCTTGGCTTTTTGTACATATTTGGATGAGCATTTGATCCTCTTTGAAACAGTTCCAATTAATAAAGGTGATACGCTCTGCCAATGTGACACATAAAACGTATATTTCGTAGTAATTTTTACAATTTAAATTAACAAAAAACAACAACAAACAGATCAGGCACATGGAAAAAGTAAGTACACTTCTACGTTTATTACAACTTCAAATCCATAAAACAGAATCAGGTGTTGAAGATTAGGTGCCAGTGATTAGATCCCACTTAGGGAGTGCAGTTGGAACCGGTCTTATTTATACCCCTCTCATATCCAGTGCCTGGGGTTCCCTTTGCTATTGAGGTGTCATCATGCCAAGATCTAAATAGTTCTTTAAGGCCTTCAGAATAAAGGTTGTGGATGGCTATGAGTCTGGCAAGAAATTTAAAAAGATCTCCAATTTTTTTTTTAATCCATCATTCCACTGTAAGGAAAATCATCTACATATGGCGCAGATTTCAAATGACTGCTGATTTATCCAGGACTGTCCATCCCAGAAAATTCAGCCCAAGAGCAGACTGTCTGTAGCAAATAGAAATCTCCTAGAACCCCAAAATATCATCACAGGATCTGCTAGTAAGTCTATCTTGCAACTGTTGGTGTCAAAGTGCATGCTTCTACAATCAGAAAGAGATTGCACAAATTTGACCTGCATGGGAGGCATGTCAGGAAAAAAGTCTTGGCAAGACTACAGTTTGCCAATGACAATACAGGTAAAGTATTATCATTGGCAAACTGTAGTCTTGCCAAGACTTTTAAGGCCTAATTATTCCAGGTCTTTTGGAATAATTTCCTCTGGACAGACAAATCAAAGATAGAGTTGTTTGGCCACAATAACAGCACACATGTTTTCTGCAGACAAAAGACAGCTTTTCAGGAGAAGCACCTCATACCAACTGTGAAGCACAGTGGTGGAAATGTAATGGTTTGGGGTTGTTTCACTGCTTCAGGGACTGGACAGTTTGCATTCATTGATTCAACTATACATTCTGCATAATATCAAAGGGTGCTTGAAAGTTGAACCGAAAGTGGACCTTTCAACAGAATAATGATCCTAAGCACACGAGCAAATCCACCTAGGAATGGATCAAAAAGAAGAAATGGAGGGTTATGGAACGGCCTAGTTAAAGCCCTGATTTGAATCCCATTGAAATGTTGTGGGAGGATGTGAAACGAGGAGAACATGCAAGAAAACCTTAAAACATCTTGCAACTGAAAGAATATTGTATGGAAGAGTGGTCAAAAATTCCAGCAAGCCTGGTGGACAATTATACAAAACACCTACAAGACGTTATTTCTGCTAAAGGGGGTAATACTAGTGTCTGAGACTTACTTTTTCCACAGAATAATATCGCATCTATTGATATTTCTGTTGAATAAATTATTTATAAAGCTAATTTTCCATGTGTTTTTGTTCAAGAATATTAACTTCATTAATAGTGTCACGATTTCGCCGGCAGATTTGCGCTGCGGTGGCGATGCAGAGCAAGCACATGCTTGCGCGTTATGTAGGAACCATGGAGACTTTGTTCACAATGGACACGTGCATATGTTTCGGTTTGGGCTCCTCCTTGTTTAGTCATTGGTTGTTTTTCGAGGGAGTGTATTGATTGTTACCAGCTGTCAGTATTCAAGGTAATTACATTTGTTATTTAAACCCGTCGTGTTGCTGCGCACTTCGCGCAGTATTATAGGTTGATATGTGTAATGGGGCCACACGATAATGTCTCCATGCCCTGCTCTGGTTTCATGTTTCATGCCTCAGTTCTAGTTAAACGATAGATAAGTATTTGTTTAAATGTGTAATTGTGCTAAGCGCTAGTGTTACCATGCCATGTTCTAGTTTCATGTTTCATGCCTCAGTTCAAGTTGTATGTTTGGACCTTGTTTCCTGTTTTAATGTCCATTGATTTTAGAGGTTAATAAATATGTGAACCTGCACTTGCTTCCTGTATAGTCTCGTTACGTAACAGAATACTGCACCCTTCAACCATGGAAGCAGCAGGACTGCGTCAAGACGGTAGATACACGAATTACTGGCCTTGTTTCTTGTCACTGCAGTTCCCTTAGAGGACCGCTGCTGAATACATATGATGTCATGCTGTGTTGGAATAGGCCTAATATGTACTAGTGAGTAGTTAACAAAACATTTTCACAGTAAACTATAATGCCTTATTTGCTGTGTGTCCCTGTCACCCTGTTTTAAATAAATAAAAAAAAGAAAAGAAAAAATAAGTTTGTTAGTTCAGCTACCAGCACTGCCAATCTAGCAAGGCCGTTCAGAGAGACACTTAACTCTCAACTGCTCAGTTGTATAAATGAGATAAATGTGAATCAGTCTGGATAAGGGCGTCTGCTGTAAATGTAGTCAAGCTTAGTTCTTCTTTTCGTTGCTTACTCTAGCATGGACAAAGTGCAAGTAGGGGTGTATCATTCAAAATCTGCAAGGACACATGGCCATCCAGGTAACTGTCTGTTTCAGAAGGTATCAACAGGCAGGTACTTCCAAACCCAAAGCCCCAAGAGAACTCACCACAACAACAGCTTCTTCCTGTGTGCTATCAATCTCATAAAACAAGGTCAATGATGTTTTTTGGATTATTGAATCATACTTATTCAAGCCATGTGGTTCATTACCTAATTTATTAATACTATATTTAATAGCTAACAATAATAGCTGGACTACAGTAACTAGAGCAATACCAACGCCTGCACTGAATGCACAATACATACTATTTGAACATTACCTCAAAGAATGTACCTATAGATATTTTTTTTCACTCATAAAATCTGATCAGTCTCCACAGCCGTATGATCACTTGTGGCACTGTTCAATGTGTAAATGTCCAAATGTCCATGTACACAGTTGTATATTAGATGTCTACAGTAACAATCACAAAAGAAGAGTTCTGTGATCTGAATATTTTGCATGTCTGATCAGATAATGTATTTGGGGAAAAGAAGTGTGTTCTCATACTCATTGTTATAAATGGTGTGAGCAGAGCAGGACTGTTTTTGTCATGTCTTTGGGTTAATTCAAAATGACCTGTTCGCCACTAGATGGCACCACAGTCTGAAATGCTTTTGAACTGCTGGGATTAAATGAAGAAACTGTGTTGTGCTAGCCATCCTGGCATTTTGTGTTCCTAAAACTAAGAATAGACATACATCAATGTTACAAAATGGATACAATATACTTTTGACCTAAGATGGCACCAGTGTAGCTGTTGGCATGACATCTCTCTTGTCTTTCCTGTCTGTTACAGTTTGTACTATCTGTTATGTCTGTATGTCTGTATATCTATATCGCTTTGCTTATTTGTAAGTCGCTTTGGATAAAAGCGTCTGCTAAATGAATAAATGTAAATGTAAATGTAAATGTCTGTTCGTCTGGCATTGGTGCTGTTTTTACTGTGTATCGTGCCACACTGGTATCATGTAGATTCAGTGTTGACCTACAATCATCAAGCTTTGCTTACCATCAAAAGCTGTATAGGAGCTCATCTGCGATTTTTTCCTACTCTGCATTTTCGTTTTCAACCCACGTCCAGCCAACCCACGGTGGAGTGCGCTCGCCGGATACCTTGCTGCTTTCCTCCTCTATGGAGGCACCACAGGAAGAGAGGGAATCGTGCTGTTGATCAGCTGAGAATGACAATTGATTCCTCCATACAATCGATCGAGTTTCCCTTGGTTTCTCATCATTTCACTGGATCTGACCTTGTTTCCTCAGTCACCTTTGAATATGACTCTAGTTAACGCTAGGTCCGTGTGCAACAAAACTTTCATATGAAATGACTTTTCCGCCAGACATAACTTGGATATTTCGTTGTTTCGTTGATTATCGTTGTATGATCGTATGTTATTATTTGGTGATTTTAATGTACATGTCTGCTGCCCTGGTCGACCCTTGGTTACTGAATTTTGTAATATTTTGGATTTCTTTGGTCTTATTCAACATATAAATCAGGCAACATGACTTGATCACACTCTAGACCTTATATTGTCATATGGAATCCCAGGTGATGTTAATATTGAAGATGCTTCCTTCTCAGATCACAAGCCCATTGTTTTTAATGTCTCTGCTCTGAGCTCTGCTGTTGTGCCAAGGCCTTCAGGCTATTACTCCTGTTTTATTAATTCTTTCACTGACTCTCAGTTTAGAGAAAGTTATCGAACTAATACTGTTGAAAAATCTATCTTAAGTCTTCTTCTGGGCCTGATGATTTGATTGTCTTATTTGACACATTTTGCTGTAATATTTTAGATTTCATTGCTCATTTCAAGCTGAAACAACCAAATTGTAAATCTTATTACTGGCTGGATGGTAATACTGGTTCTCTCAGACAGGCTTGTCATAAAGCAGGGAGGAGATGGAAGCATGATCATTTAACTGTGTCATTTCAGAATTTAACGATGATCTGTTTAAGTTTCAGAATGCAGCAAAGTCAGCTAGGTCTAGGCATTTCTCTGATTTAATTACTACACACTGTCATAGTCCTAAGATTTTATTCACCATTATATACTCAATTATTAATCCGAGTTTCCATTTCCATGGGGAAGCTTCACCTGAATGATTTTTGCTGATAAAGTAATTACCATCCGTTCTTCCTTCACTTCACAGTTCTCAGACCCGTCCCTGAATTCGCTGTTAAACCAACTTCCTTTATTCAATTTCAACTTGATGTTGTTGATGAACACTAAAAGCCGAGCCACATACATGGTAACTAATACCCAGGGATGGCACAAAGTAAACTGAAACTTATCTAGCTAGCCACCTAATCCAGCTTCCTGGTACAGGCCCCAGGTCATGTAAGCCAGCTTCAAAGCATATGGTCCCATTGTGGGAAACCTCTTTAACCTCGAACAGTAACACGGCTTGGCAGTTCACTACGTTGACCTTGTATGGGAACGTGGCTTGGAAGGTTGCCTCGTCGACCTAGGACAGGAACTTGGCTTTAGAGGCTGTCTCTTTGACCTTGGACAGGAATTAGACTTGAGATGTCCTCTCTGCAACCACGGACATGAAATTGGCTTTACAGGATGTCTCTTCAACCTCAGACGGGAACGTGGCTATTGTGGATTCCTCGTAGACCATGGACATGAACTTGGCTTTGGAGGTCACCTCATTGACCTCTAGCAGGAACTTGACCTTATGCTGGAGATCTGGAAATGAGACAACATTGTGAGTCTCAGGCTGGAATTCTGTGGATAAGACCGTCTCGTGGGCCTCCTTGCTGTCTTGCTAGATCTCTAGGTGAGACCGCTTATGGGTCTCGTGCTGGAGCAATGGGAGGTGATCGTCACATTGACCTCTGCCTGGAGGCTCGGCTGCTGAGACTGCATAGTGGGTCTTAGGCAGGAAGAGGTCACCCAGAGGGGAAGAGGTCACCCAGTTTGTCTGCTCATAATAGGTGTCCTGGTGTTCATCAAGTATCTTTTATAGCAGGGAGTGAGTGAGTGAGAGAGAGATTGGCAACAGGCGTGTGTGATTAGAATTCTGGAGAAAGTGAATGAAAAAAAAAATTGCACTTACAGCTCTACTCTGTGCACTTTGCTTCCTCTGGAACTCAATTAATGTATCTTGTATGGTAGCACTACTTGTATTGTTCTCTGCTTGATATATCGCTTTACTTATTTGTAAGTCACTTTGAATAAAAGCATCTGCCAAGTGAATATAGTGCCTTGCGAAAGTATTCAGCCCCCTTGAACTTTTCAACCTTTTGCCACATTTCAGGCTTCAAACATAAAGATATAAAATTTAATTTTTTTTGTGAAGAGTCACCAACAAGTGGGACACAATTGTGAAGTGGAACGAAATCTACTGGATATTTTAAACTTTTTTAGCAAATAAAAAACTGAAAAGTGGTGCGTGCAAAATTATTCGGCCCCTTTACTTTCTGTGCAGCAAACTCACTCCAGAAGTTCAGCGAGGATCTCTGAATGATCCAATGTTGTCCTAAATGACTGATGGTGATAAATAGAATCCACCTGTGTGTAATCAAGTCTCTGTATAAATGCACCTGCTCTGTGATAGTCTCAGGGTTCTGTTGAAAGCGGAGAGAGCATCATGAAGACCAAGGAACACACCAGGCAGGTCCGTAATACTGTTGTGGAGAAGTTTAAAGCCGGATTTGGATACAAAAAGATTTCCCAAGCTTTAAACATCCCAAGGAGCACTGTGCAAGTGATCATTTTGAAATGGAAGGAGTATCCGACCACTGAAAATCTACCAAGACCTGGCCGTCCCTCTAAACTTTCAGCTCAGACAAGGAGAAGACTGATCAGAGATGCAGCCAAGAGGCCCATGATCACTCTGCATGAACTGCAGAGAACTACAGCTGAGGTGGGAGAGTCTGTCCATAGGACAACAATCAGTCGTACACTGCACAAATCTGGCCTTTATGGAAGAGTGTCAAGAAGAAAAATGTAAATGTAAATGTAAATGTGTGAGTGTATGAGAGACGTGTAGTCCATGGCGGCCATGTTTGTAGGATGCAGTGCAGGATGGGAATTTTTTTTAATCATTTTTCATTTTTATCAATAATTTTTTAGTCACTGCTAACAAATATAACACATAAATTATTGTAAATAAGTTCATCATGCAAACATTCACTATAAAAGTATTTTAAAATCTATTCACAAGCTATTTAAATCTTTTGTAATTGACTGTATCTAAATGAGTCCATACTGATGTTGAGTGTTTGGTGATTTTTCTGCTTTTTTCCCCTAATTCATAATTTTTAATGTATTTATTTTTAACTAAATTTTTTTTTTACTTTTTTTTTCATAGGTAATATTTATTATTTAAATTAGGTCACAGGTTGTAAGGCAGTGTCAGAAAAGACAAGAATTCGCTCAGCACTCATCTGCCTTTAAATTGATTTAATATGCCTAGATATCTGTATAATACTGTAGATTTGATTTACAAAGATGAGATGTGTCTTCACATGTGAATGGAGCAAATAAAATTATTTATTACCAATTAAAGAAAATGACAGGACACACAGTCCTCCTATAGATTTTGTTTATGTAGAGAAATGGTACTGAGAGAGTGAAATACTGACCCACAGAGTGTTTTTATAGATGGATAATATTGTGAAACAGTAAGCAACCGATAAACCACAGAAACCTCTCCCCAAATATCCAGATAATCATTATATTGTATTATATGAGATATATATTATTATATTGATGTTGGGAATTATATTTGTTATAGAAGCTTAAATTATATCTAATATAAAATCAACATTTAGGCACATCATCAAAACGAGGCTATTTATGAAAGAATATTGATTAATGCAGAGTCTGTCTGGAATATTCGCAATTAATAGTTACAATTAATTTAATGCACCTCCTAAACCACGGGTAAAACAGAGCATAAATAACAGGATTAATGGTGGAATTAAGATAAAGCACAATCACAAGTTTCTGAAATGTTTCTAACTGTATTTCAATAACATCACCTAATAAACTGTAAATAAAATACGGAAGTAAACATATCAGAAACACAAACACTAAAATGCCCAGGACTTTAGCTGCTTTTCTCTGAGATTTCATCGAGTGTGAGGTGATTTTCTGTGTTTTAGGCCGTGTGTGATTATTAAGCTCTCTGATAGCAGTGGCATGTTTCTTAGCAATCACAAACACTCGAGTATACAATATGATTATGACAGAAAGTGGAAATAGAAATGAAAATATAAGATCAATTATAGACCAAACCTCATTCAGAAAGAATAAAAACTCTCCAGGACACATTACAGTATTTGTTAAGTTTCCATTGAAATATAAGAGTGCTGAGATACCCCTTAGTGAAAATGTCCAAATTGGGTCCAAATTGTCAATATTTTGTGTGACCACCATTATTTTCCAGCAATGCCTTAACCCTCTTGGGCATGGAGTTCACCAGAGCTTCACAGGTTGCAACTGGAGCCCTCTTCCACTTCTCCATGACGACATCACAGAGCTGGTGGATGTTAGAGACCTTGTGCTCCTCAACCTTCTGTTTGAGGATGCCCCAAAGATGCTCAATAGGGTTTAGGTCTGGAGACATGCTTGGCCAGTCCATCATGGCCAGCTTCTTTAGCAAGGCAGTGGTCATCTTGGAGGTGTGTTTGGGGTCGTTATCATGCTGGAATACAGCATACTAGTCATACTCTGCTTCAGTATGTCACAGTACATGTTGGCATAAATGGTTCCCTCAATAAATTGTAGCTCCCTAGTGCTGGCAGCACTCACACAGCCCCAGACCATGACACTCCCACCACCATGCTTGACTGTAGGCAGGACACATGCTTGACACCGTTTGAACTAAATAAGTTTACATGGTCTCATCAGACCACAGGACATCAGACCACAGGACACAGACACAGTTCTAGTAATCCATGTCCTTAGTCTGCTTGTCTTCAGCAAACTGTTTGTGGGTTTTCTTGTGCATCATCAATAGAAGATGCTTCCTTCTGGGATGACAGCCATGCAGACCAATTTCATGCAGTGTGCAACGTATTCTCTGAGCACTGACAGGCTGACCCCCACCCCTTCAACCTCTGCAGCAATGCTGGCAGCACTCATACATCTATTTCCCAAAGTCAACCCATGTCGTGTTAAACCGCTGTATGGTCTTGGCCACCGTGCTGCAGCTCAGTGTCAGGGTCTTGGCAATCTTCTTATAGCCTAGGCCGTCTTTGTGTAGAGCAACAATTCTTTTTTTCAGATCCTCAGAGAGTTCTTTGTCATGAGGTGCCATGTTGCCATGTGAGAACAATGACACCAAATTTAACACACCTGCTCCCCATTCACACCTGAGACCTTGTAACACTAACAAGTCACATGACACTGGGGAGGGAAAATGGCTAATTGGGCCCAATTTGGACATTTTCACATAGGGGTGTATTCACTTTTATTGCCATTAATGTTTAGACATCAATGGCTATGTGTTGAGTTATTTCGAGGGGACAGCAAATTTACAATGTTACACAAGGTGTGAGTGGTATTCTCACTTTTGTGAGATACTAATATATATATATATATATATATATATATATATATATATATATATATATATATATATATATATATATATATATATATATATATATATATATATATGTATATATATAGTGTCAAGAAAAATTATGTGAACCATTTGGAATTTAATGGTTTTCTCCAAAAATTTCAAAAAAGACAAGGGTATTGACAAATATAATTTGTGTAAAATAATAACACAAAAAAAATCTGATCTTTCATGTCTTTATTGAGAACAACCAATAAAAAACTCATAGTGCTTGTGGAAAAAGTATGTGAACCCTTGATTTAATGACCTCTAAAAAGCTTTTTTTTTGCACACCTGGAGTCTCATTAAGAAAATGAGTTTGGAGGTGTGAACTACAGCTACTTTCACTGATAAAAACCCCACAAACATTTGCAGTTTGCTCTGTACAAGAAGCACATGCTTTGCTGCATCAGGATCTGGCCAGCTTGCAATCATTGAGGGGAAGCTGAATTCCCAAGTGTATCAGACAATTCTTCAGTATAATGTGAGAATGTCTGTATGTCTGTTGAAACTGTGTAGAAGTTGGGTGATGCAACAGGACAACGACCCTTAACACCGGAGCAAGTCCACAACAGAACGGCTTCAGAAAAACAAAATCCACCTTTTGGAGTGTCCGAGTCAGAACCCAGACCTCAACCCAATAGAGATGCTATGGAAAGACTTGAAGAGAGACATACACATGAGACGTCCAAAGAATATGACCGAGCTAAAGCAATTCTGCAGGAAGAATGGGCTAAAATTCCTCCTGAATGATGTGCAGGTCTGATCCACAGCTACAGGAAGCGCCTGGTTGAGGTTATTGCTGCCAAGGGGGGCGAGGTCAACCAGTTATTAATTCTAAGGGTTCACTTACTTTTTCCACTGCCATTTTGAATGTTGAATGAGTGTGTTCAATAAAGACATGAGGGATCAGAATTTTTTGTGTGTTATTATTTTAGACACATTATATTTGTCAATACCCCTGACTTACATGAAGATCAGATCACATTTTATGACAAATTTATTCAGAAAACCATGAAATTCCAAAAGGTTCACATAATTTTCCTTGCCACTGTATATATTAGTAAACATAATAAAGCTCTTATGTCATATAATACAGCACTGTAAATATTTATTATATTGATGGTGGGAATTAGATTTTTTATAGAAGCTTAAAATATATCTAATATAAAATCAACATTTAGGCATATCATCACAAAGAGGCTATTTATGAAAGAAAATTGATTAATGCAGAGTCTGTCTGGAATATTCGCAGAGTTACAATTAATTTAATGCACCTCCTAAACCTCCTAAACCTCGTGCCGGTGCGGCGGGTCTGCCGCACCAGCGCGAGGCTGCCCGCCTCGTGCCGGTCCCAGCATTAACCGGAAGGGCCGTCACGGCGGGGTGGAGCCACCCACGCCTCGCCGGCGGCTGATTGGCGAACCTGGAGCGAGATGTCCACCAATACAGTTCCAGAAGGAGGGGATAAAAGGAAGCCCTTCCGCCCGAGGAAGATGGAAGACCAACTCGGCTACAGGGCTCCGCCCCGGACGAGGACGACGACAGGCGAGGACAGTGGTGACGCTAAGAAACCGGCATAGGGAACCATTTCTTCCCAGCTTCTTCCGGGAATCCCGACACGCCCCGAAGTACGCCGCTACGCCAGCCCTGCCCCCGCCGGGTTTCCCTCATCCAGCCACACACACACACGCACATACCCACACACACACACACCGCTTCTGACTGAAGGACAATAAATCCTTTTTTTTTTGCACTTCTCTCACCACAGCCTGCCTCCGGTGTGTTTGTGCTACGCCTCCCCCCCTGGGCCGAGGATGCAGGCAGTAGCACAGACCCACTCCTAAAAAAACAAAAAAACAAAAACAAACAAACAAAAAAACACAACTCTTGGAGCAGACTTTAAAACACCTGCTGGAGGCCAGCATCCAGCAACAGACCGTCACTCAGCAACTCGCCGAAAGCCTCCAGGTCGCCACCCAAATGCTGGTGGACCTCAAGACCCTGACCCCCGCAGCCGCCACACCCCTCCCGGACCCAAGATGCGAGCTCCGCCGCCTACTACCACCCCTCTCCCCCGACGAAGACCTCGTAGCCTACTTCGAAACCTTTGAAAATATTCCCCGCTGGGAGGGGTGGGACCGGGATGACTGGCCCCGGGCCATTGGCGGGTTACTCACGGGGGAGGCACGCATCGCGTATTACTGCCTCGAACCGGAAGACGCCGTAGACTACCCGACGATGAAAGAGGGGGTCCTGGCGTGGTGTGGCCGCACCACTTACCAGGCGGCAGTGGAGTTCCATAGCTGGGCCTACCAGCCGGGGCCGTCTCCACGCGGACAACTAAACGCCCTGATCCGACTCACTAAGCGACTCACTAACTATACCAGTATATATAAACACTGCTGGGCACAAGCGTGCGTGATAGAGGGGGTCACCCAGAACCCCGACCTGAGGCTCCCCACATCGTACTTCCTCGTAAAAGGGGGCCTCCTCTACCAATGGGTCTGCCGCCGAGGAGAACAGACGGACCTCCTGGTGGTACCGCGGACGAGGATTAACCTGGTAATGCACCTGGCCCATGCCCACCCCCTCAGCGGCCACCTAGGAGCACGGAACACTCTGGAGAAACTGAGGGACCGGTTCGTATGGCCCGGGATGGATGCCGAGGTCCGGGGGTTCTGCCAGCAATGCCCTCAGTGCCAGCGCACCGCGCCCAGGAAGCCCCCACCAGCGCCCCTCATCCCGCTACCCATCTTAGGCGTCCCATTCGAGCGGGTTGGTTTGGATCTGGTGGGCCCCCTTCCCAAGTCGGCGCGGGGCCATGAATATATCCTCATGGTTGTGGACTATGCCAACCGGTACCCGGAGGCGATCCTGCTGCGCAAGGCCACTTCCCCCAACATCGCCAGGGAGCTAGTACTCCTCTTCAGCCGGGTGGGCATACCCAAGGACATCCTGACCGACCAAGGTACGCCCTTCGTATCAAAATTAATGACGGATCTGTGTCGGTTGTTGCAGGTGAAGCACCCGAAGACGTCTGTCTACCACCCACAGACAGACGGACTCGTAGAACGCATCAATCAGACGCTCAAACGGATGCTACGGCGGGTGGTAGACGACAAGGGGAGGAACTGGGACCTCCTCCTTCCCTATGTAATCTTTGCCGTCCGGGAGTGCCCCCAGGCATCCACAGGCTTCACCACGTTTGAGCTCCTGTTTGGGCGGCGGCTGCGAGGACTGCTGGACGTCGCCTGCGAAGCCTGGGAGGAACAGCCGTCCCCGTACCTCTGGATCATTGAGTACGTGCAGGAGATGCAAGATATAATTGACCGGGTGGTGGCAATAGTGCAGGAACATATGCGCGCCGCGCAGGAGGAACAGCAACAGGTGTATAATCGCCCGGCGCAGCCCCGGGAGTTCCACCCGGGGGACCAGGTCCTTCTCCTAGTGCCTAGTAGCGCCTGCAAGTTCCTGGCCTGGTGGCAGGGCCCGTATACGGTCCTTGAGTGACGGGGGGCCGTCAACAACCCGGTAAGCGTACGGACGGTAAGTTATACCATGTAAACCTGTTGAAGAGGTGGGTGGAACCAGCCCTGATGGTTTCGGGGGGATGTGCGTACATCTGACGCAACGGGGCGAAGACATGACGTCACCCCGGAAGAGGTCTGCGCATGCGCAACAGCGCGCATTGAGTGCTGTTGTGCGGGGGAATAGTGACAAGCACCAAATTCCCTGGTGTTCACGTGACAGAGAACCTCTTCGATGCTTACAACTATGTTGTTGATAGACCTAGGTGGGTGTGGTTGTTGGCCCACAACTCTGATTTTGTTGAACTTGCTTCTTGAAACAGGCCTCAGATCTCTGAGCTCCACTATTTTGAACTCTCTCATTCTTATTAGAATCCTTACATCCTCATCACTGTGTTGTTCCCTTCCTCCTCTTCGCAGTCCAAGAAACTATTATAACAAGTAATCTGAGCAACTGCCAGTGCAAGAACACAGGGCCAAGAAAACTCAACAGCAGAACAGCTGCTTTCAGTGTCAAGCTCATCAAGTGCAATTTTGTTTTCTGGGATCTTGACTCATACATATTTAAGCTGTGCAGTTTATCACCAAATGTATTATTAATATATTTATTAGATACAGCAGTAATGTCTGGACAATAATAACTAGTGCAATAGCAATAACTGCACTGAAGGCACAATACACTACCTCAAAGAAGGTATCTAGTAAATGCTTTACTGTTTTGCACCATTAGTGTTATCTGTATCCAAATCTATATCTTCACTTGTTACGCTGCTCAATATGTAGATTTTTGCTCCTATGTTGTATATTTGCTAAGCTAGACACTGCAGTAAGATATCACACTAAGAGAAATACTGATACATGTCTGTGCATCTCTGATCACATAATTTACTTGTCAGTGAAGTGTGTTCCGAATCTGATAAGTAGTGTGAGCAAAGGGGGACTGTTTCCCCCCCAGCCCTGTCTCTTATTGTTGGAGAAGGACTAACCTTTTTCCAGTGGTATGGTATGGCTTTCCTTTCTGCATGCAGGGTTTGAAAATACTTCTGTCAGTCACCACTCAATTGTAGGTTGACTTTTTAAAGGCACACGTCATTTATGCTAACCTCAAATAATTTTGACCCCATCGTAGAATCTAACTATTGTTCTAGATTTGCTCTCAACATTACCTTTTGAACACTTGGAGGTTTCAACCATCTGTCATTAATATAAATCTGTTCTGATACTCATCCTGACATCTATCTAGCAAGTGAGCAAGCTTCATGTGTTATCTAAGTACTCAAAAATCTATCCGGAATGTATTTAAATCTTTTGAAAACTAATTGACTTCATCTATATTATTCTGTACTAATTTTGAAGCTATGGATCTTTTTAAATTTTTTCCTAATTCATATTTTATCTTTTTATTTTACTGTCACATGTACATTAGTCATATTTATGATGTACATTAGGCCAAATGTTTTTTCTCCCTCTGCTTTGATACTTTTAATGTCACATGCACATTGCAGTCGTAATATGAAAGTTTCAAGACTTAATAAAATGCAAAAAATGTATTTGTAATGCAAAATCATAATTACCGAGGGTGCCAATATTAGTGGAGTGCACTGTATCTGTATGACACTGTAGATTTGATTTATAAGGATGAGATGTGTCTTCACATGTGAATGCTGTAGAGACGATTATTCATTAGCATTGAAAAATAAATATAATTTTGCTATTGCGTCTTTATTATTTCATAACTGTGTCTACAGGAGAGATCACACGTTAACTGATAAATAAAATAGCAAGTTACAAAACACTAAATTAGAACAGTGATCCATTTTAGCATCAAATGTTTAAAAAAATCACAATAAAAGCCAAGTTAATATTTTTCTATTGAAAACCGGTTTGTCTTTGGCCCACGTGTTAATCTGTACAATTGTTGACATCCACTATTATGCTATTATGTAATATAATATAGTACAATATAAAGTATATTGGGGAGGTGGGTTGATTTGTTACAGAAGTTTTGATTATATATAAAACAATAGCAATATTAGGCCATTTAATCAGAAGCAGTAAAAATATTACTAAAAATATTTAATAATGAAAGAGTTCAGTTGGAATTTTTGGAGAGTCTGAAACCCTCAGTAAAACAGAGAATAAATAAATTAATAGATTAATGGAGGACCTGTTTATAAATTCTGTAATGTTTCTGTCTGTAGTGTGATGACATTGCTGAATAAACTGTAAATAAAATACAGAATAAACACACCGAAAACTCGGACCAGAACACGTTACAAAACTCATGATGTTTCCTTTGGAATAAAGAATGCTTTGTTTATACACCAGACACACTGATTAAAGAACATAGCTACACTTAGTCCTCCTAGAGACTGTGTTTGTATAGAGAGTGAAATACTGACCCACAGTGATCAGTGATATTATAGATGCATTATATTGTGACAGAAAATATTAGGTACCATATTTATTATATTGATGGTAGGAAATAGATTTGTTATAGAAACTTAAATTATATCTAAAATAAAATTACCATTTAGGCACATCATCAAAAAGAGGCTATTTATGAAAGAATATTGATAAATTCAGAGTCTGCTTGAATTATTTGCAGAGTTATAATTAATTTAATGCACCTCCTAAACCACGGGTAAAACAGAGCATAAATAACAGGATTTATGGTGGAATTAAGATAAAGCACAATCACAAGTTTCTGAAATGTTTCTAACTGTATTTCAATAACATCACCTAATAAACTGTAAATAAAATACGGAAGTAAACACATCAGAAACACAGACACTAAAATTCCCAGGACTTTAGCTGCTTTTCTCTCAGATTTCATCGAGTGTGAGGTGATTTTCTGTGTTTTAGGCCGTGTGTGATTATTAAGCTCTCTGATAGCAGTGACATGTTTCTTAGCAATCACAAACACTTGAGTATAAAATATGATTATCATAGAACATGGAAATATAAATGAACATATAAGGTCAATTACAGACCAAACCTCATTTAGAAAAAGATAACACTCTCCAGGACACATTACAAAACTCATGAAATTTCCATTGAAATATAAGAGTGCTGAGATATACCGGCCACACACACACAGACACATACAATTACAATACCAGTGATCCTCACAGATACTGTTCATGTAGAGAAAGGGGTTTGAGAGAGCCAAATACCGATCCACAGCGATCAGAACAATATTATAGATGGACGAGATTGCAATGAAACAACTAATTAACCAAAAACTGATGCAGAAATCGGTCCCAAAAATCCAGCATGACTCGATCGTCCAGATTAACGTTGGCGGCATTACAAAAGCACCAACGAGGAAATCCGACACTGCCAGAAAGAGAACGAGCATGTTTGTAGGTGTGTGAAGCTGCTTGAAGTGAAGAACAGAGATGATGATGAGAAGATTTCCACACACTGTTAGAAGAACCACAGCAGCTGAACACACGTACTGTAAGATATAAACTGCAGGAGATCCAGATCTCTCTGGACAGGAGAAATGTTCACAGCGATCAGACTGGTTAAAATCCGTCAGGTTCATTTTGTCACACTGCCACAGAAATACATCCTATATTGGATACTAACATTGTAAATCTTTACCTGTAACAAGTCACAATCATATGACTTATGGCTGAAACAGGTCTGGTGTTTTTATAGTTTATAAATTACTCACGCCCCCTGAGTTTGAGTGGCAGCATGTGAGTACCTATGATGTCATGTTGTGTTGAAACAGAAGGCCTAATACTGACTAGTGAGAAGTTAACTAAACATTTTCACAATAAACCATAATGCCTTATTCGGTGTTTGTTCCTGTCTCTTCATGACTTTGTCCCGAATAAAGTTCTCCAGCTACAGTAAAGAAACATGTGATATTTAGAAACACTATATGACACAATATGATTATCATAAATATGAACAGTTGACAGGATATAATCTCAACACTATTTAGTATAGTAGCATTGTAGCCCAGGCTTAATAACGAGAAACACTATTTAGCTGTCTAATCAAGACACAAACGGATTAACTTTGATTTTCTTGTTATCTTTGATGGATTTGTAATTGAGCAAATGCGTGAACTCTATGAGGCAGTGAGCTGACCAAACAGCTACCAGCTAGTCTCTGTTACAGTTACACCTCTAGATTAGTGTCTCGGCTCGTTCTTTTTGGTACTTGCACCTGAACAGAGGAGGCTGCGTTCTCCACGTGGTAAGACGAAATAAAAAACATGGAGTGAATTAAACAAGTTCTGTACTCATTATTGCTTACATTATTGCTTAGCAGAAGCGATTATTGACCCAGGCGAACAGTAAGTGGTAAATGTTTCTTTCTGGATTTTTTTAGTTGGAACTTGTTTTAGCACCGATTATCAGATAGAAGCTGTAACTGTGCTTCCTTGTTGCTACGAGCTGTATACTTGTTACTAGATTAAAGCATATTCCGGTAGTCAGTTTCGGTTTTGGTCGGGAGTCGCTCGTTCAAGCGACTACTCTTTGTTTTGCTAATTAAAGAGGCGTGCTCAGCACTTGAGGACTATATTAGTGTGTCTGCCAGTTGTAACTACAGCAGAAGCGATTACTGACCCAGGCGAACAGTAAGTGGTAAGTGTTTCTTTCTGGATTTTTTAGTTGGAACTTGTTTTAGCACCGATTATCAGATAGAAGCTCTAACTGTGCTTCCTTGTTGCTACGAGCTGTATACTTGTTGCTAGATTAAAGCATATTCCGGTACTCAGTTTTGGTTTCGATCGGGAGTCGCTCGTTCACGCGACTACTCTTTGTTTTGCTAATTAAAGAGGCGTGCTCAGCTGAAACACATCAGTATTTATTAATTAAGAAACGCTGAGGCGGAAGCGTCAGCCCTTGTCGTGTAAAGACCAAGCTCGTGTAAAGACCTGCGAGTCTACCTGCGCGAGTCCACCGAGCAAGGACACCGACAAGACACCACACATGCTGCTAAGTATACTTTTTCTCCCTTTATTCTTCTTTCTGTTTACCTGTCTACACACATTAACATGTGTCATCAGTTTATCCCTGTTATTTGCCACAGGCGCAGATGGTGGCACTCTCCCAAAACCGTACGCAACTTGGACAACCTACGCTCTCTGAATGTGGCCTCTGCAGGTTCCATCTCATTCTCAATCAGACTTTGGAACTGCCAATCTGCTGTCAACAAGGCAGATTTCATTTCTGCATTTGCAACCCACTCTAATCTCAGCGTGCTGGCTTTGACTGAGACTTGGATCCATGCTGAGAACACTGCCACACCAGCTGCCCTGGCCTCCAACTTCAACTTCTCCCATACCTCACGCCCCAAGAGACGAGGGTGTCGGTACAGGTTTGCTTCTCTCCAAAACATGGAAATTTACATGTCTTTCTCCCTCTTGCTCATACACTTCCTTTGAATTTCATGCTGTTACAGTCACTGACCCTACAAAAATGCACTTTCTTGTTGTTTACCGTCCTCCAGGTCAACTGGGGAAGTTCATCAATGAATTTGACACGCTACTGTCCACCATCCCAGATGATGGAACTCCTCTTCTGGTCCTTGGTGATCCAAAAGCATCTCCATTGCTAAAGCCACATACTTCCAAGATATGATTGGTAGTTCTCCCAACAGCCGCATTCTTTTCAAAACTTTTTCCTCTCTTCTCTGTCCCCCTCCTCCCCCTTCCCCTACCTCTCTCACTGCTGATGACTTTGCAACTTTCTTTTCCAGCAAGGTTACATCAATCAGGAACCAGTTCTCAACCCCAGACACGCATAGACTGACTCCTCCTCCACGTAGCTCCCAACTGACTTCCTTCTCTCCCCTCTCAGAGACTGAGGTCTCTAAACTCCTCCTCTCTAGCCGTCCCACAACCTGTCCCCTTGACCCTATCCCTTCTCAACTTCTGCAGTCCATCTCTCCCATACTATTACCTGCACTTACACACATCTTTAACACATCACTCTCTACTGGCACATACCCTACCTCATTTAAGCAAGCCCGGGTTACCCCACTGCTTAAAAAACCATCACTCAATCCTGCTATAGTTGACAATTATAGACCTGTTTCCCTCCTCCCCTTTCTTTCCAAAACTCTTGAAAGAGCCGTTTTTAATCAACTCTACAATTTTCTCACACAGAACAACCTCCTAGACACCAAGCAGTCTGGCTTCAAGAGCAACCATTCCACGGAGACTGCTCTGCTTTCCATCACTGAAGCCTTACGACTAGCAAGAGCAACCTCTAGATCATCTATCCTCATCCTACTTGACCTCTCTGCTGTTTTCGACACTGTGAACCATCAGATCCTCCTGTCAACTCTCTCCAACCTGGGCATCACTGGAACAGTTCTACGCTGAGTGGAATCCTATCTTTCGGACAGATCCTTCAAGGTATCATGGAGCGGAGGTATTTCTGAAACTCAGCAACTCACAACTGGCGTTTCACAGGGGTCAGTTCTGGGTCCACTCTTTTCCATCTACACTACATCTCTCAGTCAGGTGATTGAGTCTCATGGTTTTTCCTATCACTGTTATGCCGATGACTCCCAGCTCTATTTGTCCTTTCAGCCTGACGATCCATCTGTCTCTGCACGCATCTCTTCTTGCCTGTCAGACATGTTGGTCTGGATGAAGAAGCACCATCCTCAGCTTAACTTGGGAAAATCTGAGCTTCTCGTCATCCCAGCCTATCCCTCAATCAACCAGAACTTCACTGTACAGCTCAGTTCACTTACACTCATGCCAACCAGGACGGCCAGGAACCTTGGGGTGATTCTTGATGACGGCTTGACCTTTACAGACCGCATCTCAGCAACTGCAAGGTCCTGTAGGTTCATCCTGTACAACATCAAGAAAATCTGACCATACCTCACCAAACAGTCTACACAGATACTAGTCCAGGCTCTGGTCATCTCTAAATTGGACTACTGCAACTCACTTCTTTCAGGCCTCCCAGCCAGCTCCATCAAACCCCTTCAGATGATTCAGAATGCTGCAGCGTGCATTGTCTTCAACCAGCCCAAGACAACCCATGTCACACCCCTCTTCATCTCCCTCCACTGGCTTCCTGTAGCTGCCCGCATCAAGGCCTTGATGCTCACCTACAAGACCTTGTCAGGAACAGCACCCTCCTACCTCAACTCTCTCCTGAAGGCATACATTCCCTCTCGCAATCTACGATCGACTAGCGACTGACATTTAGTAGTTACCACTCAGCGTCGCGTAAAGTCCCTTTCCAGAACCTTCACGCTTACCATTCCCCAGTGGTGGAATGCACTTCCGATCTCAATCCGGACTGCAGAATCTCTCACCATCTTCAAAAAACAGCTAAAGACCCACCTCTTCCGTGAACACCTAATCAACTCCTAGGAAAAAAAAAAAGAAAAAAAAAAAGAAAAAAAAACCCCACACACAACACACTTACACCTCTACTCTGTGCACTTTGCTTCCTCTGGTATTCAATTAATGGATCTTGTATAGTAGCACTACTTGTATTGTTCCCTGCTTGATATATCGCTATGCTTATTTGTAAGTCGCTTTGGATAAAAGCGTCTGCTAAGTGAATAAATGTAAATGTAATACTGACTATACCTTCTTGTAATATAGAGAATAAAAGAGAGCTGTGCCTGAATCCACTGTTGTCATGGAGCTAAAGTCAGTGAATTCTGCTAAAATGGTGAGTTGTTCACCTGGCGCTAGGCCTCTGAGTTCGCTAGCATCCATGCTAACAGGCCTCAGGCTTTTGATGCCCATTGGTATTTAACCTAAGCCTGCTGAGTTTACTATGAGTTCGCTAGCGTTTATGCTAATTGGCGCTAATGGATAAGCAATGCAAAGGTGCTAATGGTGGAAAGCTAATGTGAGCCTGCTGTATTCAGAGGCTGATATGGTAATTAGCCACAATAGACTAGCGGACTACTGTTTAATGCCTTTGAAAACAACTAATGATTTTGTTTGTTGGTTATAAAAAGAAATGTTACTTTTCCCTACTGTTGCTAAATGGTTAGTTTGTTAAGTAATGATGTTAAAAGTTGTGGATTTAATTGTGTTACTGAAGGTTAAAGAGGTACAATTTTTAGTGAATTCTTTCCTCTGTGACCAGTGTGTGTGTGTGTGTGTTTTGTGTGTGTGTGTGTGTGTGTGTGTGTGGGGGGGGGGGGGGGGGAGTACCTGAGGTTTGTGTTTGGAAACAACACATACCAATTTCGGGTTCTTCCCTTCAGGCTAGCTTTATCCCCTTGCACCTTCACAAAGTGCATGTATGCTGCTCTGGCTCCCTTGCAACTCCAGGGCATCCGTTTACTAAACTACCTAGATGACTGGTTAATTTGAGCACGATCCAGGGAACAGGTGATTCAACATCGAGATGTTGTTCTCGCTCACATGAGTCTTTGGAGCGGCCCTCATCTGGAGTGGCATATAAATCGCCTAGAGATGCAGGCCGTATTCCTAACGCTGAAATTCTTTCTTCCTCAGTTGAGAGGTCACCATGTGCTAGTTCTGTCAGACAACACAGCGGTGGTCTCATATATCAAATACCAGGGAGAGTTACATTCACGCCCCCTGTTCAGGCAGGCACTACTAATTCTTCTCTGGGCAGAGGGAAAGTTTTTGTCAGTGAGTGCAACGTACATTCTGGCCAGCCGGAATGTAGGGGCAGACATCCTGTCGAGGCAGGGGCTGAGGCCTCGGGGTTGGAGGGTCCATCCACAAGTGGTTGAGTCCATAAAAAGCGGAAGTGGATATGTTCACCTCTGAGGAGACAACACACTGCCCGCTGTGGTTCGCCCTCACTGCTCCCGCACCATTGGGGCTGGATGCCATGGTGCACACATGGCGGAGGTCACATCTATATGCTTTCCCCCCGATCGCTCTGCTCCCACAAGTTCTAGCAAGAGTTCGACAAGACCGTTTACGTCTGCTGCTAGTAACACCTTATTGGCCAGCTTGAACATAGTTCCCAGAAATAATTTAATTTAATAATTGCTCTCTGTTAGCCGGGAGCCACTCTCCTCCGAGGCTGAACCCCTCCTCCGGGGTGCCGGTCTATCTGGATGAGTCACGTGAAAATCGTACCGCAGGCTTGCAAAGTGAATGTCCCGGGCTGGAATCCAGCATTGCTCCTCTGGGCCATAACCCTCCCAATCCACCAGATACTTGAGCCCCTCTCTCCTGTGTCTTGAATCCAGGATCTCCTACACTCCTACACTCGGTAAGCTAGGCAACCTTCAATTTCTAGCGGTTCAGGTGGTGTATTCTCTGGCACCACCGTGGCCAACGGGACCAGTGTCACTGGCTTGAGGAGGGAGACATGAAATAAGAGGGCAATGCGGCTGTGTTTTGGAAGGTCCAGACAGTACGTGACCTCATTTATCCGTTTCAGGATACGATAGGCATACTTAGGTTCCAGTTTGCTGCCTGAGAGGGGCGCCTTGAGATTCTTCGTCAAAAGCCATACTCTATCCCCTGGCTGAAACTCAGGGTGCACTTTGCGATGTGTGTCCGCCTTACGTTTCATGGTGTGGGCAGTTCGTACCAGTTGTTTATGCATTTTCCCAGACCTGCTCACTACGGCAAAACCACTCATCCATGGCAGGGGAGTCAGTGGTGGTGGCGTTCCATGGGAAAAGTGGCAGTTGATAACCCAAGACGCAATGGAAAGGGGTAAGTTGGGTGTCGGAGTGTCGCAATGAGTTCTGAGCGTACTCCGCCCATGGGAGAAAATGACTCCAGTCCTCCAGGCTCGTGGCGCAGAACGTACGGAGTAATAGGAGGATCTCTTGGTTGTCTCTCTCTGCCTGGCAATTCACTTGCGGGTGGTAACCGGAGGTGAGGCTAACGGTGACGCCTAGTTTTTCCATGAAGCAAGACCAAACTTGAGATGTGAACTGGGGCCCCCGATCACTCACGATATCCTCTGGGAGGCCAAAGTAGCAGAACACATGCTGAAATATCAGTTCGGCAGTAGTGAAGGCAGAGGGGAGAGCCGGAAGTGGGATCAGGCGCAGGGACTTGGAAAATCGATCCACGACCACGAGGATCACAGTGTTTCCTTGCAATTCCAGCAGATCGGTCAGAAAGTCCAGGGCTAAATGAGACCATGGTCATGCAGGTACGGGAAGTAGCACCAGTCTCCCCATGGGTAACGCACGGGGTACTTTGGAACGGGCACAGACAGAACAGGAGGACACGATCCGCCCTATGTCCCTACGCCCCCGACCCCCCCCACACACACACACACACACTGGTCACAGAGGAAAGAATTCACTAAAAATTGTACCTCTTTAACCTTCAGTAACACAATTAAATCCACAACTTTTAACATCATTACTTAACAAACTAACCATTTAGCAACAGTAGGGAAAAGTAACATTTCTTTTTATAACCAACAACGGGCACAGACAGAACAGGAGGACACGATCCGCCCTATGTCCCTGGGCATGTGGGGCCACCAGTACCTCTCGGCAAGCATCCTGTAGGTGCGGTGGACCCCCGGGTGTCCCTTTGCTCGCGTTGTATGAGCCCAGGTGATGAGCTCCAGGCGGTGACACTCCGGCAAGAACTGCTTGCCTGGGGGGCAGCCCTCAGGGATACAAGATCTTGGGAAATGAGCTAGGGTCCGGTCCAGGGCCCACTCGATGGCACCCAATATGCAGGAGGGGTTTACTATATATTTCTCCCAATCCAGTAGGCCCTCATGCGAGTGGATACGTGACAATGCGTCAGCCTTTAGATTCTTGGTTCCCGGCATGTATGACAATGTGAACTGTAATTGGGAGAAGAATAGCGACCATTGTGCCTGGTGGTGAGTGAGCCGTTTACCCGTTCTCAGGTACTCCAGGTTCTTATGATCAGTATAAATTAAGAAAGGATGCTTGGCTGCCTCCAGCCAATGTCTCCACTCTTCAAGGGCCAGTTTAATGGCTAGGTTACCCACATCATAGTTACGCTCCGCAAGAGACAGTTTCCTCGAGAAAAAGGCGACCTTTGAGACAGCATGGCCCCCAGATGCGTTGACGACCACGACGAATGGTCTGGACGGGTCCGGGTGATGGAGGATGGGCGCTGTGGTGAACTTCTGTTTAAGCCCTTCCAGGGCCTCCTGGGCTAGAGCAGACCAGTGGAGGCGTCGAAGTTTTCCTTTCAGGAGGGATATCAGGGGTTGTGCAATCTTGCTAAAATCACGGATGAACTGCCGATAGAAGTTAGCAAAGACCAGGAAGCATTGTAGCTCCTTGATGGTTCGGGGCTTAGGCCATTCCACCACCGCCCTCACCTTGTCCTGGTCCATAGTTACCCCCTCAGGACTGATAACATGCCCGAGAAACTTGATGGTGTGCCGATGAAATTCACACTTCTCGGACTTCACGTACAGCTGGTGCTCCATCAGCCATTTTAACACCTGGCGAACTTGCTTAACATGCTCCTTCATGGATGTTGAGTAGATCAATATGTCGTCTATATAAGCGATGACACAGTGCCCCAGTAGATCCCTCAGAACGTCATTGATCATGCTCTAGAACACTGAGGGAGCGTTAGCAAGCCCATACGGCATGACCAAATATTCGTAGTGCTCGGAAGTGGTACTGAAGGCCGTCTTCCATTCATTGCCCTCCCTGATGTGGATGAGGTTGTAGGCACTACATAAGTCTAGCTTGGTGAAGATGGACACAGACCTCAGTTGTTCCAGGGCCGGGGGCACTAGTGGCAGAGGGTAACGGTATTTGACGGTCGCCTGGTTGAGCCCCCTATAGTCAATACACTGTCGCAGGCCCCCCCTCTCTTCCCCATGAAGAAGAATCCAGCAGAGACAGGTGATGTAGACGGCCGAATGTACCCCTGCTGCAATGCCTCCTCAATATAGGCGTCCATGGCGCGGTGTTCTGCCTGGGAAAGTCGGTAGACTCAACCCCGTGGTAGACTAGCGCCAGGGAGAAGGTCGATGGCCCTATGGTGAGGTAGGTGGCTGGTCCATTCCTTGCTGAAAACAGTGCAGAGGTCCTGATAAATGGCCTGGTTTGCATCCCAGTACGAGGAGGATTTGTGAGGCTGGGAACACATGAAGGTGTCAACGGGGGTTCTGCCCTCAAGAGACATTACGGTCGCAACTGTCACCTGCTTAACTCTCAATTCAATGGCATGCCAGGATGAGAAGATGATGTGATGAGCCATGCCCTGGGTGTAAGTGCTAGCCTAACCTCACCCCTCCCCTTTACATGTCCTCTCTACGGTATGTAAAGTGCCTGGGCCGAAGACAACCAGCATGCAGAGAGATACTGCCAACAGAGACTGTCAATTTAGGTTGTTATAAAATGTTTGTGATATGACATGTGATATGCAAAAGTGTGATGCAATCAGGCACAAGAAAAGTATAACAGTGCTGTCGAGCACATGGTGCTGGCAGGGTGGGAATTTTTCCTTCTTAGAGGTCACATACACATACACACACACACACACACACACACACAGAGGCCTGGTGTGTATGCAGAAAACTATTATAGGGTAAAGTACATACAAGCATTATGGAAAAAAATGCAGAACAAACATAAAACTTACTCATAATGTAGAGATAGTGTGTTTTAAAGTGTGGAGAACCTATAGAAAATATATATAGAAAATATCTATGATGTGTAATCAATATGCATAACTCACTTTTGGATATGTTAATGAAGTGTACTCAATATGTAACCTACATTTAGAAGTACTACTTAAAGCATAATTAGTATGGGTTAAAAAACATAATCTATATATATATATATATATCATATATATATATATATATATATATATATATATATATATATATATATATATATATATATATATATATATATATATATATATATATATATATATATATATATATATATATATATAAATATAAATGTTGCCTTTGATTATTTATTCATTTTCATATGATTCATTTTCATGTGATTCATATTCATGCATGTGATTCTTTTACATGTATCATTTTCATGTGGTTCATTTTCATGTGATTCATTTTCATGTGATTCATTTACCTTTTCTCCCCTCCCTTCCCTTTCTCAAATATTTCATTGAGAAGAAAAAAAAAAGAATAAAAAAAATCCCCCCTGCCGCCCTCCCCGGCCCATCATGGCTACTCAATAGCTGTCGCTGGTTATATAAAAATTATAAAACCCAAGAACAGGCACCATTTAAATAAAGTAAACCATAGGAATATAAATAATCAATTGAAGCCGTAGAGGGACACACAATCAAAGTCTCCAAAAAACAAGGAGACAGCAGTGTTTCACCCCTAGGGTTGTCCACAAAGTGGACCTCGAGTAAGCTAAACAAAATTACCTAAAACAAAAAAAAATCCCAGTAAGAGAAAAGTCCCCTACTAACTTCAAATCTAAAAATAGTCTGTGCACTTTAACAAATATAATGTCCTTAGCTTTTAAAGACTTATAACTAATAATATTACACAGTGAAGCATATTTAAAAAAAAAAGAAAAAAGAAAAAAAGAAAATAACTAATAAAATGAAATCAACTCTAACCTGGTCAGAGCATCAAAACAGAGAAGCACATTAATACAGAAGTAGATTTAAGAGGAGTGAGTCCACAAATTGTAGACGAAGTAATGTACCGACAATATCTTCAATAAGAATTCAAATTCTGTAGAGCTGGAAGGCCGAGTGCAAATAAAGAATAAAGAATAAAATCAAAAATAAAATAAATAAATAAAGAACACTACACTGTGTAGGTGATGCAGTTCACCTCGGTATTAAGAGTTTAACGTAGTCTCCTGCTTCCTCCGCTGAAATAAAGTCCTTCTGAACACCGTTATATGTAATGCAAAGCTGAGCTGGATGAAATATTCCATAGCGAGCGCCCTCAATATCACGAAGTTGATGCCGAACCTCATTAAACGTCTGGACTGTGTAGTCAGGGAAAACGGAGATGGTCAGATCCCTCACTTTAATCCGCTGGAGCTCTCTCGCACGGCGTAAAATATCAACACAGTCCCTGTGATAATGGAATCTGCAAACAATAGCTCGTGGTTGTTCACCAGGCTTGGGCTTCAGCTGAAGGGTCCAGTGGGACCGGTCCAAAACCAGCTCCTTCTCCAGACGCCTCTTTTAACAAGGCCGCTACAGCAGCGGTTGTACAGGTGTCAGCGCCCTCTGGATCTCCGACTATACTCACGTTATTGCGCCGTGACCTTGACTCCAAATCCTCACATTTATTCTCTAATTGAGTCACGGTCACAGTGAGAGACTCGATAGTAGTCTTCATGTGAACTATATCATCGGTGCAACTGGAGAGCGCGTGCCCTAGTAGACAGCGCATCCCTGAGAGTTGTCTGAAGATTCTCCTGGTGCTTCTGGAACTCCTGGAACTCCTTTTTAAAAATATCGGCGATGTCCTTCCTCAGTAAAGCCAACAGTTCAAGCCTGAGTGCAGCGAAGGTCACCGCTAGGGGATGCGGATGCGGCTGCGTGTTCACAGGGAGAAGAAGGCATGGCTGCGGGTTCACGGGGAGAAGGAGGCGTGGCTGCGGGTTCACGGGGAGAAGGAGACGCGCTCGCGGTGCACTCTCTTGGCTTCAGTTTTGTCTGAACGCTACCGGTTTTCATGTTCTTCCCAGACGAACCACCAAGTTAAAGATACAAATAAGGAAACAAAGTAGAATAAGTCAAATATATTATATGACCAAAAAGAAGTGCTAAATAATTACAGTTTTAATCGAAATCAGCAGGAGACTCAAACTTTGCGTACATATATATATAATCAATAGTTAGAAGCCTAATCTAAACCCATAGAACAATGTTGGATCAAGTTTGAAGAATTCTGTGTCTTACTAAACAGTAGGCCTAATTCTTTTCTGTGGCAAATCTAAAACGCTTCAAACCTGTGGTCTTCTAAGTGTGTAAAGTAAGAACCTTTGTTTGTCTAAACTCAGCTTCACTTTTAAATATGTAAATTAGCTGCTTTGGTTTTGTCTAAAGCAGATTCACTCTATGGTAGTAAATTAAGAGCTTGTGTTTGTCTAAACACAGCTTCACTTTGTGGCACTAAATTAGACACACATTCCAGAGCTGGGTTTCTGAATTGGGCCCTCCTTGGGCTTGCAAATCAGTAACATTAGAAGAGGTAAGAGTTCAAGGGAAGGGTACCAAGATGAGGCTATGGGGTAAAATGTGTGACATGGTGGAGAACCCAGATCTGGTAAGACCTTTGAAGAACATACATCTGGCTGCGCATGCGCCACAAATGTAAGGTATCATATGGATATGAATAATTAGTTAAGGCAATGGAGACTGGTCTGTTTTAAAAAAGAAAATTTGAAAGCCACAACTAGGGATAATTTTACTGTTTTAGGGAGGTATATAAAGACATGTTTGTGTATGTACAATTTGGACTCTCTGCAGACAGTCACACTTTGTTGGTTTTCAATGAAGTTTATTCACTTTTGACATCTACTAAACTCTCTGTGTCTGAAGTTTTTGACTTAGGCTAAAAAAGTTGATTTTATTCATAACAAACCAAATAAATGTCTCTCAATAGTGCTAACTGACATATGTAATGGTGTTTTGGGGACAGCTAACTCTAAACATATTGGTGTTTGGGTCATCCCGACCCTAAGAAAACTCTATAAATAGAAACACTTCAGCTCTGGTTTTTTTAGATCACCCTTGGGACATCTCAACTGTGTGATCTCATGCAATAATAAACTTGGACCCTTTCCTCTCCTCACTCACGGGCCCGGTGTCTTACTTTAGTCCTTTAACTGGGTAATGTATATGAGTATCTGTTTCTGTGCTAAATATTAATTGTCTTTGGGTACTGGGCAAATTTTGATACATCATATGATACATCAACTAATCAACTGTAAATAAAATACAGAATTTACACACCAAAAATCCAGACCCAAAACACTTTACAAACCTCATGAAGTTTCCCTTGAAATAAAGAATGAAATGTTTATACACCAGACACACCGATTAAAGAACATGACACTACATATAAACAGTAAGAGAAAAAAAACACAAAAAAACCTGCAGAAACCACTCCCCCAATATCCAGATCAACACCGTATTATATTATATACAATATCAAACAGAATAAATCTCTTATATTATATAATACAGTACTGTAAATATTTATTATATTGATGGTGGGAATTAGATTTGTTATAGAAGCTTAAATTATATCTAATATAAAATCAACATTTAGGCACATCATCAAAAAGAGGCTATTTATGAAAGAATATTGATTAATGCAGAGTCTGTCTGGAATATTCGCAGAGTTATAATTAATTTAATGCACCTCCTAAACCACGGGTAAAACAGAGCGTAAATGACAGGATTATTGGTGGAATTAAGACAAAACACAATCATAAGTTTGTGAAATGTTTCTAACTGTAGTTCAATAACATTACCTAATAAACTGTAAATAAAATACGGAAGTAAACATATCAGAAACACAGACACTAAAATGCCCAGGACTTTAGCTGCTTTTCTCTCAGATTTCATGGAGTGTGAGGTGATTTTCTGTGTTTTAGGCCGTGTGTGATTATTAAGCTCTCTGATAGCAGTGGCATGTTTCTTAGCAATCACAAACACTCGAGTATACAATATGATTATGACAGAAAGTGGAAATATAAAGGAATATATAAGGTCAACTACATACAAAACCTCATTCAGAAAGAGAAAACACTCTCCAGGACACATTACAGTATTTGTAAAGTTTCCATTGAAATATAAGAGGGCTGAGCTATAGGCCAGCACCACACACCAGACACATACAATTACAATACCAGTGATCCTCACAGACACTCTGTTCATGTAGAGAAAGGGGTTTGAGAGAGCCAAATACCGATCCACAGCAATCAGAACGATATTATAGATGGATATGATTGTGATGAAATAACTAATTAACCAAAAACTGATGCAGAAATCGGTCCCAAAAATCCAGCATGACTCGATCGTCCAAATTAACGTCAGTGGCATTACAAAAGCACCAACGAGGAAATCCGACACCGCCAGAGAGAGCACGAGCATGTTTGTTGCTGTGTGAAGCTGCTTGAAGTGAAGAACAGAGATGATGACGAGCATATTTCCACATACAGTTAGAAGAACCACAGCAGCTGAACACACGTACAGTAAGATATAAACTGCAGGAGATCCAGATCTCTCTGGACAGGAGAAATGCTCACAGCGATCAGACTGGTTAAAATCCGTCAGGTTCATTCTGTCATACTGCCACAGAAATACATCCTACATTGGATGCTAACATTATAAATCTGTAACTGCAACAAGTCATAATCAAATGACTTATGGCTCAAACGGGTCTGGTGTTTTTATAGTTTATAAATTAGTCACGCCCCCTGAGTTTGAGTGGCAGCATGTGAATACATATGATGTCATGCTGTGTTGGAACAAAAGGCCTAATGCTGACTAGTCAGAAGTTAACTAAACATTTTCACAATAAACCATAATGCCTTATTCAATGTATGTCTCTGTCTCTTCAGGGCTTTGTCCCAAATAAAATTCTCCAGCTATAGTAAAGAAACATGTCTTATTTAGACAGACTATATGACACGGAATGATTTTCATGAATATGAACAGTGACAGGATATAATCTCAACACTATTTAGTATAGTAGCATAGTTATTTGAGCATCACAGGTCATCTGTTATGATAAAGAAATTCTAACACTGCTTGTGTACTAAATGGATACAGTGGTAGCTCAGTGGTTAAGATGCTGGACTACTGATCAGAAGTTTGTTAGTTCAGCTACCAGCACTGCTAATCTAGCACTGCTAGGCCTTTCAGAGAGACACTTAACCCTCAACTGCTCAGTTGTATAAATGAGATAAATGTGAGTCAGTCTGGATAAGGGCGTCTGCTGTAAATGCAGTCAAGCTTAATTCTTCTTTTTGTTGCTTACCCAAGCACAGACAAAAGTGCAAGTTTGGGTGTGTCAATCAAAATCTGCAAGGACACATGGCCATCCAGCTAACCGTCTGTTTCAGAAGGTATCAACAGGCAGGCACTTCCAAACCCAAGGCCCCAAGAGAACTCACCACAACTGCAGCTTCTTCCTGTATGCTATCAATCTCATAAAACAAGGCCAATGATGTTTTCTGGATTCTCGAATCATACTTATTTAAGCTGTGCAGTTCATCACCTAATTTATTAATTCTATATTTAATAGATACAACAATAATAGCTGGACTACAGTAACTAGAGCAATACCAACGCCTGCACTGAATGCACAATACATAGTATTTGAACACTCCCTCACAGAATGTACCGACATATTGTTTTTCCACTCATAAAATCTGATCAGTCTCCACAGCTGTATGATCACTTGTGGAACTGTTCAATGTGTAAATGTCGATTTGTTGTATTTTAGAAGTCTACAGTAACAATCTTAAGAGAAGAGTTCTGTGATCTGAATGACTTTGCATGTCTGATCAGATAATGTATTTGGGGAAAAGAAGTGTGTTCTCATACTCATTGTTATAAATGATGTGAGCAGAGCAGGACCTGTTACCTGTTCGCCACTAGACGGCGCCACAGACTGAAATGCTTTTGAGATGCCTAGAATAAATGAAGAAACTGTGTTGTGCCAACCATCCTGGCATTGTGTGTGTTCCGAAAACTGAGAATAGACATATATTAGTGTTATAAAAGGATGAAATATCCAGCTAATAATTGTTAGCATATTTGTGCAAAAATATCAATTTTGTCACAGTGCACTTTTTCTTTATTTAAATTTTCTCGTTGGATATGGTCAAAGCCTTTTCCTGCCATTTCTGCATGCCTTAAAATAACTTCTGTCATTCATCACTATAGTGTGGTGACTTTTTAAGGGAACAGGGGCCTGTTCCATGAAGGTAGTTGAACAATGCAGGATTAGTTTCAAGTTGAGAAAACCAAACCAATCAGACTTTACTGCTACCAGTACACTGGTTATTAACATAATCTGTCAACTCAGGCTTTGATCCTTAAGCTATGATTAGTCCACAAGCATGTACACATAACCATGTGACATCAGCACAGAACAGCCAATAGCGTTCAATATGGGAAAACAGCATGTGTGCGTACTTCCGGTTGAAAACGTTTACTTTTATAGGCTCACGATGCGAATAAACGAATTGAAAATTTATAACCCCGACATCTTTTATGTAATTTCATTTAATATAAATGTAAATTGTTTTAATTAAATGTTTCTCTGTGAAGTTCTCTTCTTCTTCTTACAGTTTGGGCTGGGGAGTTGAATTCATTTTGTGTCAAATTGTGTTGAATTCACTTAAATGTCACTTTGCTCACAGCTGATTGGTCCGAGTTGGTTTTGAGTTCTCATACCCAGAACAAACCCTGCTATGGAGCAGGTCAGTCATGGAGTGTAAGTTACTTTGGTGATGAACACCAGTAAGAGCAGAGCCACTTACATGATACCTATTACCCAGGGTTGGCACAAACTAAATTGAAACTTACCTGCCTAGCCACCTACACCAGCTTCCAGGTACAGGCCCCAGGTCATTTAAGCTGGCTTCAAAGCATATGGTCCCATTATGGGATAAAGCCATAGTTCTAGATTCACTTTCAGCATCACCCTTTGAACCCTTGGAGGTTTAAATCCTCTGTCCTTAAAATAAATCTGTTCTGATACTCATCCTAACATCTACTAAGGAAGTGAACAAGCTTCAAGTATTATTGCTGTACCTCTTCTGTACAAACCGTTTCTTGGGTCACACCAAGGGTACATTGTTGCCTAACCACGCATTCCTTCATAAAGTCAGTGACTCGTCTTACAGTTTCATTGTTTTGGAGTGGAAGAAGATAAAACAGTCTAAAATCATATAATTTGTCACATATATTTGATTTTGAGCTATTCATGATTCCCTCCACCTTGATAAAACCTGCAGTTCAAGCTGAATTAAAGTAGCCCTAAAGCATGATACCGACAACACCATGCTTCAGCACAAGTATGGTTCATTTATTAATGTGCTTTTTTTTGCACCAAACATAACTTTTGGAATTATGGCATTATTAATCCTTTTGGAATTGATCTCATCAGATCTTAACACATTTTGACACAAGGTTTGAGGTTAATTAGATGGGGTTGTATGGTTTTTTTGGGGGAGAAAGGGCTCCCGTCTAGCCATCCTACCCGACAGCCCATTCTTTATTAGAGGGACCTTCCTGTCTTAGAGGAATGTTCTGTTCTTGGTAAAGTCACTGTGGTGCTCCATTTTCTACACTTGCTGATGATGGCATTCATTGTATTCCATGGTGTCACGTATCTAGAAACTCTGGACTCCCATCAGCCACTGCACTGCACCACCAGTCACATGACGACATGCACCTGATTCACGTTTTGGTTAATGAGCACTCGTGTATATCTAGTCTTTGTCTCCACTGGTTTCTTGTCTTTCGTTGTCGTAGACTCTCGTCATTCATGTCTGTATGTTTTGTTTCATGCTACGTTGTTTTGCCAAAGTGTCTTAGTGTCTTCGTTTTGTTGTCTGTTTGTTTATATTAAATGTTTAAATCTGCATCTGCTTCTGCCTCAACCAAGATTCGTGACACATGGTACATCTAATGTGTTGGAAATGTTTTTGTTCCCCTCTCCTGATCGATTCCATCTGACAGTGAGACTTTGTACAGGCTCTGTGAGCTCTTTGCAAACCAGGGTTTCAGCAGTCAGATGAAATCAAGAAAATGTGAAGAAAAGCCTACAGAAACAGCGGGTCTTTATTTGGGGTTAATCAGAATAATTTCAGTGATGACAGCTGTATGATAATTACTTTCGAACATGAGATTGAATGTGATTGGTTCATTCTGAACACAACCACTCCCCCAATTAGAAAAGGATGTGCAAACATATGCAGCAAGGATAATTTGGAATAAAAAATAAATAATAAAAAATAAATTTTTATTTTTTCCTATTTTTCGTTAAAATGTTTCTGATTGTTTTATACTTAATTTTTACACATTGTAATTTCACACTGAGGGTGGAATAAGGGTTGGTTCTGAGATGCATCACTAAAACTTGCCATTTTGTCAGGGGTGTGTAGACTTATATGTTTCATATATCAGTTATATCCACTGTAAAAAACAATCAGTTCATAAAAAAGGATTTTTTTGTTCTTGTGGTTCTTTAGTGCCATATCAACATAGAGTTATGATATTTTAACTTTGATATTTATAAGTAGGCAATGGCTGATTACATCTCCTAGAGTCAGTTATTTGTTTTAATGCATGATCATGTTGGCTGATCAAAACACTTCCCCAAGTTATGTGTCTCCTATAGCTAAGTTAAATTCTCGGACTGTCCTATATTTTCAAGCAATTGTACCAGACACCATGCATATTAACTCACTCTCTGTACAGGCAATATCTCAGGATACCTATATAGAGAGATCCAGTCAGAGCTGATCAAGAGAAAGTAGGCCAATCAGATTACTTGCTGGGTAGGCCAAACCCACTGCAGAAACATACGTGTACAAATATATTCAATCAATTAATGTGTAAATTAATGAATTAACTAATGAATTAATTGATCAAGTGATAAATTAATTATATGTGTACACATTTATGTTTATGCTGTTGGTTATTGTTGATGTGAATGTTTATGCTGTGCCTATTTAGATGACATTATTATTTATAGTAATGATTGGCAGCAGCACATTCAGCTCCTGAGAGCTTGTCCTGAGATGGCTGAGATGAGCAGGACTCAAAGCAAACCCAAAGCAAAAAGTGTGTGATTGGGCTGATGGAAGCACGGTACGGTATCTGGGCTATCACTTGGGCCATGGGCAGGTGCGTCCCCAAATTGATAAGACAGCAGTGATTGCGGCCTGCTCGGGACCCAAGACCAAAGAGGAGATTAGACAGTTGCTGGGTCTGACTGGCTATTATCATAGGTTTGTGTCTAATTATTTGAATGTCACCATCCCACTCACTGATCTTACTAAAAAGGGATGGAGCCGTGCCAATAGGCACGGACTGGCGTTGCACCTGATCACCACTCTATATTTTGCAAGTGGGAAGTCTACAAGATGTGTCTACCGCACTATTGCGAGTGGCCCAATTATCCAGTGTTCTGTGCAGATACCTCCAGAAGGCATCATATTCCTACAGAAATTACGTAAACTGTTAAAAATAAAAAAGTTTGACATATATTTATTTCAACACATCCCAAAGCTAATATGTTATCTATCTGTCTATCAATCATAACAGGCTTTTTGTCCTAATCTGTGATATTACATAAAATTATAATCTCACTTGACAAGATTTGACAAAGATATTTTTTAAAAATTGTTTAATGCTTCTTAATAAAATATTTGTGTCATTTTTGACAGTGTTTTATGAACTGGAGCCCTTTTCTCTCCCCTCATATATAGCATAAAACCTGCAATGTCACATGACGAGTTTTGACATAAGCCTTTCATAAAGCCTCTAACATTGTTTGATAAAAGCTTAATATAATGCTTATGAATGTGTTGATATGTTCACATGTAGGTATCCTTAATAACAAAGTGTTATCAAACAATTATTAATGCGTATTTCAGCGGGAATATTTATAACAGCAATATTAAGGGAAATAATGCGGGAGTATGAAAAGTGGATTTCCAGAAAGGACATTGGTTACTGCATTGTTAGTATAGATGAATAATATTGTGAAAAATAAACAGTACAAACGAAACACACACACACACACAGCAACACAGAAACGTCTCCCCAAATATTCAGAATAATGTGCATTGTGTTCATGTTCATATATATATATATATATATATATATATATATATATATATATATATATATATATATATATATATATATATATATATATATATATATATATATATATATATATATATATATATATATATATGTGTGTGTGTGTGTGTATATTATATATATATAAATACACACACACACACACACAAAATATATTCTGATAATACAATAATATAATAGAGTACAGTACACATTCACACTTAAGTTCACTTAACTAGCCCCTACAAAATTTATTATATTGATGGTGGTAATTGAATTCGTTATAGAAGCTTAAATTATATTGAATATAAATGCCATATTCAGGCACATCATCAAAAGGGGTAAAAAAAAAGCTATTTATGAAAGAATATTGATTAATGCAGAGTCTGTCTGAAATATTACGGGGGTTATAATTAATTTAATGCACCTCCTAAACCACGGGTAAAACAGAGCATAAATAACAGGATTAATGGTGGAATTAAGATAAAAGCGCAATCAAGATTTTGTGAAGAGTTTCTGTCTGTAGTTCAATAACATCACCTAATAAACTGTAAATAAAATATGGAAGTAAACACATCAGAAACACAGACACTAAAATGCCCAGGACTTTAGCTGCTTTTCTCTCAGATTTCATCGAGTGTGAGGTGATTTTCTGTGTTTTAGGCCGTGTGTGATTATTAAGCTCTCTGATAGCAGTGGCATGTTTCTTAGCAATCACAAACACTCGAGTATACAATATGACTATGACAGAAAGTGGAAATATAAATGAATATATAAGATCAATTACAGACCAAACATCATTGAGAAAGATATAACACTCACCAGTACATATTATAGTATTTTCAAAGTTTTCATTGAAATATAAGAGTGCTGAGCTATAGGCCAGCACCACACACCAGACACATACAATTGCAATACCAGTGATCCTCACAGACACTCTGTTCATGTAGAGAAAGGGGTTTGAGAGAGCCAAATACCGATCCACAGCGATCAGAGCGATATTATAGATGGACGAGACTGAGAGGAAACAACAAATTAACCAATAACTGATGCAGAAATCTCTCCCAAAAATCCAGCATGACTCGATCGTCCAGATGAACATCGGCGGCATTACTAAAGCCCCAACGAGGAAATCTGACACTGCCAGAAAGAACACGAGCATGTTTGTCGGTGTGTGAAGCTGCTTGAAGTGAAGAACAGAGATGATGATGAGCATATTTCCACACACTGTTAGAAGAACCACAGCAGCTGAACACACATACAATAAGATATAAACTGCAGGAGATCCAGACCTCTCTATACAGGAGAAATGCTCACAGAGATCAGACTGGTTAAAATCCGTCAGGTTCATTCTGTCATACTGCCACAGATATACATCCCATATTGGATACTAACATTGTAAATCTGTAACTGCAACAAGTCACAATCAAATGACTTATGGCTGAAACGGGTCTGGTGTTTTTATAGTTTATAAATTACTCACGCCCCCTGAGTTTGAGTGGCAGCATGTGAATACATATGATGTCATGCTGTGTTGGAACAAAAGGCCTAATGCTGACTAGTGAGTAGTTATAAACATTTTCACAATAAACCATAATGCCTTATTCGCTGTGTGTCTCTGTCTCTTCATGGCTTTGTCCCGAATAAAGTTCTCCAGCTACAGTAAAGAAACACGTGATATTTAGACACACTATAAGACATGGTATGATTATCATGAATATGAACAATTGACAGGAAATAATCTCAACCTTATTTAGTATAGTAGCATAGTTATTTGAGCAACACAGGCCGTCTGTTATGATAAAGAAATTCTAACACTGCTTGTGTACTGAATGGATACAGTGGTAGCTCAGTGGTTAAGATGCTGTACTACTGATCTGAAGTTTGTTAGTTCAACTGCCAGCTCTGCCAATCTCCCACTGCTAGGCCTTTCAGAGAGACACTTAACCCTCAACTGCTCAGTTGTATAAACTATATAAATGTGAATAAGTCTGGATAAGGGCGTCTGCTGTAAATGCAGTCAAGCTTAATTCTTGTTTTCATTGCTTACCATAGCAGGGACAAAGTGCAAATAGGGGTGTGTCATTCAAAATCTGCAAGGACACATGGCCATCCAGGTAACTGTCTGTTTCAGAAGGTATCAACAGGCAGGAACCTCCAAACCCAAGGCCCCAAGAGAACTCACCACAGAAACAGCTTCTTCCTGTGTGCTATCAATCTCATAAAACAAGGTCAGTGATGTTTTCTGGATTCTCGAATCATACTTGTTTAAGCAGTGCGGTTCATTACGTAATTTATTAATTCTATATTTAATAGCTACAACAATAATAGCTGGACTACAGTAACTAGAGCAATACCAACGCCTGCACTGAATGCACAATACATACTATTTGAACACTCCCTCACAGAATGTACCGACATATTGTTTTTCCACTCATAAAATCTGATCAGTCTCCACAGCTGTATGATCACTTGTGGCACTGTTCAATGTGTAAATGTCCATTTGTTGTATTTTAGAAGTCTACAGTAACAATCTTAAGAGAAGAGTTCTGTGATCTGAATGACTTTGCATGTCTGATCAGATAATGTATTTGGGGAAAAGAAGTGTGTTCTCATACTGATTTTTATAAATGGTGTGTTTTTGAGCTGCCAAGAATAAATGAAGAAACGGTGTTGTGCCAGCCATCCTGGCATTGTGTGTGTTCCTGAACTGAGAATAGACATAAATCAGTGTTATAAAAAGGTACAATATCGAGCTACTAATCGTTAGCATATTTGCGCAAAAATAACAGTTTTGTCCCAATGCCCTGTTAAATTAATTTTTTTAATTTTTTTTGTTTAGATAAGGTCAAATCCTTTTACACTGTAAATGACAGGCTGCCTTAAAATACCTTCAGTCATCTATCACTTTGTGTGGTGACTTTTTAAGGGAACAGGGGCCTGTTCTATGAAGCTAGTTGAACAAACGCATACATTGCTGCCCAACCACACTTTCCTTCATAAAGCCAGTGACTTACAGTTTCATTGTTTTGGACTTGAAGATAATAGAGTTTAAGACCATATAATTGAGGAAACCGGAGTACCTGGAGGAAAGCCCCACAGCACAGGGAGAACATGCAAACTCCGCACACACAGGGCAGCGGTGGGAATCGAACCACCAACACTGGAGGTGTGAAGTGAACGAGCTAACCACTAAGCCTATCCATCTAAAAATGGTTTTATAGATGGATAATATTGTGAAACAGTAAGCAACCGAAAAACCACAGAAACCTCTCCCCATTTATATATATGTAACCCCTTCCTGGCACCGGAAGTGTAATATTAGATAAGGTTACTACAGTAAATGTTTTTAATTAACAGGATCCTGAGTATTTAGCAGTTGATGGTGAATTGGCTAACCTCTATTTACCAGATGTTATACTATAACAGGCAGAAATGTATGCAACTGATTTAATCCCGAATAGCGCGGTGCCTCCACTGAAGAATTCCCCCACTCACACATTATGAGCGATATTGTTATTCCCCAGAAACAAATATTGAGTATAACTAGGCCAAATATATATATAAACCTTATTAGATCAAAAAGAAAAGTTCAGTAAAGCCAGGTAGTATGTATTATAAAAATAAAAACATTTATTATGCTAAACAAAAAACTTCAAACTGTATACATGTATTAGAAACAAAATTTAGACCAGTAACTCAAACACTCCTTTCTAATTATGAAACAACAGGAACAGTACAGTTTGGATTTTACCACTTAAACCCTTTTTTAACTGTTCAGAACCTCCACCAAGCGCTTGGGTTTTCTGGTGGGGCCTGTGAGTTGGTGCACATACAAACAAAAATCCTCCTTGGTTCCTTTAATGAACGGCTACTAAAACCTCTCCGTTACTCACACCTCTGGAACAGAAGAATTAGCCGACATGGACACGAGCTGAGAGAATGAATCTGCTGCACGCGAGGTTCCAGAAGGTTAATTCAGCGACGCAGGTTCAGCGATGAATCCCTCCTCCAACAGGCGTAGCTACCATGCTACCTAGCACAGTTCAGCACAGTTCTCCACCGTCCTCGTCCTTCAGTTTCACAGCGAAACTGCGGCTGGCGGTTACAGCTGTCTGTCCCTCACGAAGAAATTAGCTTAACGTCCAAAACAAACAAACGCAGATAAGCTAGCTGCACTTCACCTAAACTTACAGTTCACCAATTTACCGAGCTGATAGTTGCTCTCGACTTTTCGCTGAATAAAATGATATTTGTGCCAATACTGTAATAGAATTTTAGTCTACAAACATCACCTCTGCGTTAAAACTCCAGTTCTCTCTTTCCCGCTCTCGTCCCGCATGTCTCTCCCTCTCCCATTCACTACTTCTCCCCTCCTTTCCTTTTTTTCCCTCTTTCCCCCTCCCCAACAAAGGTGACCTCTGATTGGCTAGAAGTTTAATTAAACAGGCAAGCCATTGGCTTGAACTACTCCAATGGAAACAAATTGTAACGCATCCAGAAACAAAGGACCATGGGAAATGTAGTCTCAAATGAATCCACCCAAAAATGCAGCAAGCACACCATTTAATTAAACTACATTTTTGGGAGGTGCTAATATATATATATATATATATATATATATATATATATATATATATATATATATATATATATATATATATATATATAAGCAAACAAAATGATGCTCTTATATTACATAATACAGTGCTGTAAATATTTATTCTATTGATGGTGGGAATTAGATTTGTTATAGAAGCTTAAATTATATCTAATATAAAAGCAACATTGAGGCACATCATCAAAAAGAGGTTATTGATGAAAGAATATTGATTAATTCAGAGTCTGTCTGGAATATTCGCAGAGTTAACATTAATTTACTGCACCTTTAAACCACGGGTAAAACAGAGCATAAATAACAGGATTAATGGTGGAATTAAGATAAAGCACAATCACAAGTTTATGAATAGTTTCTGTCTGTAGTTCAATAACATCACCTAATAAACTGTATATATATAAACGTTAGTACAAGGTCAACTGTGTGTAAAACTTCATTCAGAAAAAGATAACACTCTCCTGGACACATTACAGAACTCGTGAAACTTCCATTGAAATAATAAAATGCTGTGTTATAAACTAGACACACACACCAGTTAGAAGCAACCACAATGCACATAGTTCTACTAGAAATTGAGTTCATGTAGAGAAACGGGTTTGAGAGAGCCAAATACCAATCACCAGCGATCAGAGCGATATTATAGATGGACAGGCTTGTAAGTAAATAAGAGGCCATCAAAAAACATATGTAGTATTCTGTAGCAAAAATCCAGCATGACTCGATCATCGATATTAACATCAGCGGCATCACTAAAGCTCCCACAAGGAAATCCGACACAGCCAGAAAGAAAAAAATTAACATTAAGCAAAAAAACCCCCGACAACATGATATATAAAGTAGTTTGTATGGTATGTAACCATAAAATTTGACAGGTCTAGGTCAAAGGTCAAAAGAGACATATTCTATATCTCTATATCTAGGTCAAAGGTCATGGTCGTAAAATTTGATACGACACCTGGTGCATCCATGTAGGTCCCCATCTGTTATGGATAAACATAGACACAACGTTCACACGTAGGTCATAAAATTAGATATAGTTATTTTAAATCCGGTTCACATGCATTCCTAACATCCAAACCCACACACACACACACACACATTACGACACCTGTTGCGGCCATCCCCATCTGTTACGGATAAACATAGACACAACGTTCACACGTAGGTCATAAAATTAGATATAGTTATTTTAAAGCCGGTTCACATGCATTCCTAACAACCAAACCCACACACACATTACCACACCTGTTGGCTCCATCCCCATCTGTTAAATCAGGATCAATTACAAGTCTGACGCACACACACACATATATTCTCCCACACAGGTTGCACACTCTGGAGGTAGTTCATAAATATATATATAGTTATGTTAAATCTGGACCACATATATTCCTAACACAAACGTTACCATACCTGAACGGCCATGTGTATAACGATCCCGACCAGAAATATGACACACCGCCACACACACACACACACACACAAACACCACACCACGGCATACAACGCATACATACTGAACCTGTTTATAAAAGTCGAGCATCTCCTCTAGGTTTCCTAATACTCTGTACTTAGATCGACGTGTGCGAAGCTTACAACATGGCTGATGTCTGTCACTTAACGCACGGAAAAGCTCACCCTTTTTGGGAGAATAGAAAAACGTTAGAACATGAAAAGATTCAATATTGGGTAATGTCAAGCGGATGTACAGCCGGGTTTTTTTTTTCGATGCAGAAAAGGGAACCGTTTTGCTTTTCAAGTTCTCGGTTCGGGGCCACATACACTGGAGCTCGTACAGAGAGCGTAACTTTTAACGAAGGTGACTGGAAAAAGTTCAGAAAATGGTGCAAGGATTTTGACTACATCGTTAGAATGGACTTCCTTTTCCCCAGATGCGTACAGACGTTAAATGGAACAGTACATCTCTGCAATGCAAATACCATATCAGAGCAACGAATTTCTCCAAGAACCAGGTTTCACTGCGCCGTGTTGCTGTATTAACCGGTGACACGCCCTGATAACAAGGAGAATTGTGGTGAGGTGGCGACCGAACCAGCTGGCACGATCTGCAACGCTCCTCTTCCGCCAAATCGATGAATTATTCCAAAAACTGGAAGAGACAAAGAAATGAGGCAAATAAAAGTAAAGCTAGAAGATCTCTTATTCTGAGATCGTCAATATGCTAATCTTGGAGCCCTGTATATATCTAATCGATGTAGAAAAGGAACCGTTTTGCTTTTTCAAGTTCTCTGTCCCCTTCACATAGAATATGAAGCACTCCCGAGTCAGGCCTAAGTCAAAAGGTCAACACCGTAAAACCCCCACATTCTGATGCATTCCACACACACATCCAAACAAAAATATGACACACACAAACACACTTTCACATTATTTAAAAGGAATTTAAGTGTTATGTACTAAATTCCCATAATTATGAACACAAGATGTTAAGTTGACAATCATTGTTAAAATTACGTCGCTCCATTTAGATTGTCTGCAGTAGAATGCAGTCTTTTAAACCAGGAAAAGTGACTGCCTTTAAGTTGTATAACGATAGTATGTAAAATCCGTGTGATTTACATTATAAATCTCATACGTAACATCTCTGCAGGATTTATAGGCGTTAAAGCACTGAATGGAAATGGGCAATATAGACAAAAAGAGAAACACTCTCGTGTCTTCTACTTTTATCTCTCTCATTAGAACTATCCACAGTCCGAAGACTGTGGAACTAGAAACCTTCCATGTCGCGAATGACAAAAGATTTAAAAAATAAAATAAAAATGTATCAATACATGAAATTAGATTACTCAATGTAGTTGAGTTTACATGAATAAGCAGAAATGTCATCACGCTTATCTTTCCTATAGCACAAAATGAAAAGCCCTCTCTAGATGAACGTATTTGTCAAATGAAACTTTTAGTCCTTATCCACTGCTACGGTAAACTAAAGAGTAGATATTCAAAATTACAGTGCTAAATATGACTAGCATTAGTTACATGTAGTGATGCAAACTAGTCCATCAAATGTATTAGCAGGTGTAGCCTATACGAGAGTCCACTAACGGTCATATCACAATTGAGAATATGCCCAAATGCATCGCTTTAGTAGAATTTAATTGTAAGGGAAATGAGACTTACATTTTAATGTCCTTAGTATTTGTTCAGTCTACAGGTCCTCTACCACTCTGTTAAATGACTAAGCGCAAATGTACTACCGTAAATTTTGTTTTTAAATCAATTAATGCAGAAATTACACACAATATTAAGTTGATGTAATTATCAACATTGTGAACACAACTCATCAAAATAATGTGTACAACTTTAAATATTTAATTTAGAATTTTTATCTTGCAACCACACATTAAATTTAGATTGTGGGGGGATCGTTTTGTATAGCTCCGCTGTTAGAAAATACATGATGGTTGGATGTGAACATAAATGGGCAGAATGTAAGCTTGTGAAATAAATGAAACTTTATTGATGACATTTTGAGAAAATGGCATGACTTTGAATAAAAATTTACTGAAATAAATACTCTACAACAATGATATACCCGTTGAAATGTAAAAGGAAAAAAAGCGTTTTTACATACCTTCTAAAAAGGCCCCTTTAGGAGGTAAACGTTTAAAGACAGTGTTTTATAAGAAGCCGCGTATTCATGCCTTCTCAACATAACCCTTTAGGATGTAAAATGTTTAAAGTGTTGCTTAAAAAGAGTCGATAGTTTTGTTTTAAACTAGAACCGCGTTTTTCGCGAGCGATGTCCTGTAGGCCTATACACACACCGTCCTACACATGTGTTTTCCGGGGTGACCGTTCTGAAGTGTGGGGGTGAGAGAGAGACAGAGACAGAGACTGTAATGTGTTTCCTGAGGGTTTGCTGACCAGAATGCTTACAGTGTGTTTAATGAATTAAGGGATGAGTCGTGTGTTTGGGGGTTTTCAGATCCCTACCAATGTGAACATTTGTGGTTTGAGTGAATCTTTGTTTCTGAAATGACTTCTCTGGTAATGATCACTTGTGTAACTAATCTATCAGAAAAGACTAGACCTGGTGACTGAATGTGGTAGATGTATCAGAATTGTGGACATGTTATGCATGTGTAGCTCCATATGTGTATGATCTCTGTGTAATCCTTCTGTCAAGAAATGAACAGACTTAGGTTTGTGAGATAATTGAACTATTTATTGGCTACGTTGTTGAGAAAAACACTGATGTGTGAAACATTTCTACAGTCCTTCAAGGCTGTATGATGTCGTTGTTCTCTTTTACTGAAAGAAAGTCAACACCATCGGTGTTATTCGTCGTGGAGACTGAAGTGACAATATGTCTGAAGTAAATTAAAATATGCATTACATATCCTACCTTCTAACCAGGTTATTTTAAGTGATGAGAAACCTTTTTAAAAGACGGTGTTTTAAAAGATAGTGCATTAAACTATAAACAAGATTTCAGAAAACGGTTTGCCAACGAGGATACTTACACGGAACTGTCACTAAATACATAAGCTTTAGTCTATGCTTTGACATCCCATGTCCCAGCAGTACGTTTATGACCTCCGGTGACCATGTGGGTGTGTGGGGGTGGGTGAGAGAGAGAGAGAGAGAGAGAGAGAGAGAGAGAGAGAGAGAGACAGAGACAGAGACAGAGACAGGTGTTCTTTGGGGGTTTTTGCTGACCGGGATTCTTACAAATGTGTTTGTTAACGAATTAAAGGCAGTCGTGTGTCTCAGTGTTTAAATAATGGTTGTAGTTAAAACACAGAAGAAACTCTGCAACTATCTGTTACATTGTCTGCTCCGAGAAATCCTAATACCCTTAGAAGATTGCTGTGTATTCACAAACAAGCGGACCTGTTGAAACGAGAGAGGACCTGACTTTTTGCTCCCAAAAAAAAACACAAAAGAACCAAGAGGTTAGTTTGACAATTTATTCATGAAGGTAACGTAAAGACGATGTTGTTTATCCCTGAGCAGGGCATACCGCGACTATAAAAGATCGGTGTCTTAAGTCCGAGGGGTTTAGTTAGGAGGTAGAAAAATATTTAAAGATGGTGTTTTAAAAAAGCGAGAGTGTTTCATCCATAATGTGTAAAAAAGGAAAATGGTTGTAATAAATATGAAATAATGGGTGGAGATACATTGAACACATTTCTGCTCCACAGTCTATAAGGATCCCCAAACTTCATGCAGTGTAGAAAATATATACACCCTCCGTGACTACGTTACTTAAGGTTTAAATATTTTTTATTTGTGATGGCAGCAAGGTTGGTTGTTCATTTTGGTATCTGGTGATTTTACAATTAGGTCCAACTGTCAAACATGTTTTGTGTATGGCCGTCAGGCAAAGATCACGATGGTATGGCAGGAGTATACAGGAGTAATTGGAGTGATCTAATGCTTAGGACTTGTACTTCAACTCGGGAACGTCCCACCACGTGGTGTTCAGTGAGGCATTATCTAAAGTACATGTATATAATATAAGATCAGATCACCCGTCTGTCTTTACCCACTCCTGGTCTGCAGTCAAAATTATTACTGTTTATTTCCTTGTATGGGTTTATGACAGGGAGCAGTCATATACACATGCAAGCCAAAGTTATAGAAGCAGTCGAGTTATTTTAAAGGGGTAGGGGAAAAATAACAGTTCAGGCATATTTCCAACAGAACAGAATATTAGACATTTAGTGTAAACTAGTGTAAAAAAAAAATCAGTGAAAATTGGTCCGTATTTAATGCATTATATTAGAAATGATAGTACAGTCTTTGTTAATCAGTTACCAACTCATACTTTATAATAATTTGTTTATTAGCATCTGAATCTGGCAAATTACTTTTGTTGCATAAAGTTAATAAACAAATTACGAAGAAATGACTTGTACACTACTGATATCAAGTCAAACCATTTTGTTCAAACGTCAGCATGATCCGTAAGAGTAGCAGAAACGTATGGCACCTCATGAATACCGCGTGAAGGTTTAAAGTTGACTCGTCACTCCACAGTTACAAAGAACCGTCCTTGTGCAGGATCACCTTCGCACCAGCATTGATCCCTCTTCTCCCATGTCGACGTATAAGAAAAGGCAAAAAGTTAATATAAGATATAGAACAATATATTTATAAAATATAACACATTATGAGGAAGAAACATAAAATGTTATATAACAAGGTCTGCCATTCAGCCCTCTTAACTGTAAGAGCATTATCAGTATTGTAACGGCGGTGGGGACAGTAGTTAGCTTTCAGATGTCATATATAAAGCAAGTTTTTTGAGTCACAGTGCCAAACTACCGGTATTATATTTGGATCCTTCTTTTTCAGCATGAAGGACCGGCATTTATTTAATAGACAGATGGCACAGTCATATACTTGGTCAGAGGATTTAGGGATTTCTTTAAGAAAGTTTCATTGTTTTTTTGTTCTTTTATCATAGCTTCAGTTTGTATACTTACTTTGGTTAGTGACTTAAACTGTTTTATTAGGTGGTGACAGATTTCATTAACAGGGGAGCGATGATAGGTGAAGATTAAATTGTATGCGCGTGTACAAAATAAAACTGTCTATATGTATACTTGTCTGTTATGGAACTGTTTAAACACTGCTGTAATAGCGAAATAGAGAGAGAGAGAGATACCCATTTACTAATTCATAGAACCCCTTTCCACCTTTTCAAGTTCATTACACATTTTCTTTTCAGCCATGCGTGTTCAGACATTGCAAATCATCAGACTGAAGGTTAAGGGTTCCTTAGATTTTTTGCTTCTTCAGCAACCAAAAAGTCTAAACGTTAATATTTTTTATTAAACTCAGAAACAATACAACTGTCTGGTTTGTGATCAGAATAAAGGCAACGTGAAAGGTGCCTTAATTCCCAATGAGATTTCTCTATGTTCTATATGGCCTTTCTACAGTATATGCCATTAAGTCCGATCTTCCAGCCATCATTACAGCGGGAGAGGAAATCTCGGTTCAGGAGGTGTGATGTGCACGTCTAGACAATCTGATAACAAACTACACACACAACATTTATGTTGAGAAAATTCAGCTCGACCCTTTGTGTAAAATAAAGTAAAAATCATTATACATATACAAAATACACCATACGTAACAACGAATACTTATAAATAATAACAAGCGTACGTACAGCTTGCCTTGTTCAGAGAACCTGATTTCCGTCTACGTTGTCGGGATAGACTACAATTTACCGGCATCACCTACAGCGTTAGATACCTGGTTTATCCACCACAATAACTCCATAAATTCGTTTATAAATAAAAACATTCTTAACAATGTGTAATAATATTAATAATAATCAACAATAATAATAATAATAATAAAACAAAACACTTACCGTTACCGATAGACGGCCATCTCCTCTTTGAAGTATTCTTCAAAATAAAATAAAATCTTTAGACGAGTTAAAACTAGAATCTATGATTCGTTATAAAAATTTCACAGCACTCTGTCACACAACCGAGAACTTAGAGACTTCTACGTACTGGCTCAACTTTTTAAACATAAGGTGTGTTGTAAAACAATTAACACCCCACAGACACTCATTATCATAAACAAGATGATAGGAACACACCACGACCCCTCTGGTCATAAAAACTCTTGGTCAGGAAGCGCCTGATTGTTTTATGTTAGATGCCAGACTTTTTTATGATGTAAGGTACCTCATAAGAAATAATAAATTGTATATATAAAAAATTGAATATGAAAATGAATCAAGACAGATCTAAATAAAAGTTCCAATGAACAGTAAATCTACATTTTTCTCCTCCTCTAACCTGTTCAGTACTCGTAATACAGATTAAATAGGTGTGGGTAGATGTAAACTATAAACTATGGATCCGATCCAATGTTATTTGCGGAACAAAGATCGAGCTGAATTTTCTCAACATAAATGTTGTGTGTAGTTTGTTATCAGATTGTCTAGACGTACATCACGCCTGGTGAACGAGATTTCCTCTCAGCTGTAATGATGGCTGGAAGATCGGACTTAATGGCATATACTGTAGAAGGCCATATAGAACATAGAGAAATCTCATTGGGGATTAAGGCACCTTTCACGTTGCCTTTTATTCTGATCACAACCAGACAGTTGTATTGTTTCTGAGTTTAATAAAAAATATTAACGTTTAGGAGCTTTTTTGGTTGCTGAAGAAGCAAAAATCTAAGGAACCCTTAACCTTCAGTCTGATGATTTGCAATGTCTGAACACGATGGCTGAAAGAAAATGTGTAATGAACTTGAAAAGGTGGAAAGGGTTCTAT
>CM022753.1:790384-888789 GCA_012411365.1 Ameiurus melas
GAATGGGAATAAAATAATCATTGTGTTACCATCAGTGTGGTTGGTAAAGATCACCGGGCACACTGATGAACTGGGGGTGCTGGGAGAGACCAGGCATGTGGCAATATTTTTAAGTCATGCACTGTGCAAAAAACACACATAAGCAGAATCATGAATGTAAATTTATTTAAAAAACAAGTTCACAAGTATCATCATTGAAATCAAAATACTATTTTAAATGAAGTTGTATAGTTGTGAGGTGCTGTCACAGGGTCTAGTATTGGTGTGTTTTAACGTAGTGTTGATGTGTGTTGTGGATGTATGCTAGTGTAGAGTTAGTGTATATTTAGTCTGTGTTAGTGGAGAGTTAGTGTGTTTTAGTGTAATGTTGGTGTGTTAGTGTAACGGGTATGGAAAGTATTCCATACATTTAATGTGTAGAATTACACAAAAGAGTTAGTTCCACCAGTGGGGCTATCGGCCAGGGGTCAAGCCACACAGGCAGATGGACACCCTCCTATGCATAACCAAGAGGTGGCTTCAACCTGAACTATACACCACCGAGGTGGCAGAAAAGGTTGCCATGGATCTATTCCTAAGGGCTCTGCTACCCACAGAATGCCAGGTCATGGAAATGGAGGCACCGGGGACACCCAAGGAACTCCTAACCACCCTGGAACGCGTGCCTTGGCCACCCTGGAACTTGGCTGGGAAGGACAGCGGAGCCAGACCTGGAGACACCGAAGAAGGTCCAGAATCGCTGGCTGGCACGTTGCGCCCTCAAGACGCTAAACCCGCCAATAGCCCCTACCCTGACTGTGTGGGTCAAAGGGAGCCGGGTCACCACCCTGCTGGACTTCGGAGCACGGTGACCTTTGCCTGGTTGGCAATCCTGCCAAAAGAAATCAGTCGGAATGGGACCATCGCTGTAATGATCCATGGGGATGCCTGAGAAGTCCCCACAGCCGAGGTCCAGATAGAGGGTAAAACAGGCACTTGGCCACTCCCAGTCGTGTCGTGCACCCGACCTCCTTGTCCCGCTGCTTCTGGGGAAGAGACTGGCCAGAGTTCCCGGCCAGATCAGCTACCAAATCTAAGAGGGCACGCCAGAAGCGAAAGACACACGAGGCTGGCAGGCCTGCTTGGCACAAGATTCAATTAAATTCAATTCAATTTTATTTGTATAGGGCTTTTTACAATAGACATTGTCTCAAAGCAGCTTTACAGAAATGGAAACATGGTATACAGATAATGAAGGTGTGAATTTATCCCAACTGAGCAAGCCAATGAGTGGTGACGGTGGTAAGGAAAAACTCCTTAAGTTGTTTTAAGATGAAGAAACCTTGAGAGGAACCCGACTCAGAAGGGAACCCATCTTCATTTGGGTAACAACAGATAATGTGAAAAAGTTGATAATGGATTTATACGAATTCTGTAAGGTCTTAGGTGCAGCAGTCCCAGTAGTCCAGAATTAGAGAAGATTTGAGATCCATCCAGAGGCAGAAAGGATCTGGATCTCCAGTATCTCCATAAATTCGTGTGGGGCTCGGCAAAAGGAGAGAGGGAGAAAAAATATTATTATGACTGTGAATTAGTAAGATAGAATCTATTCAGGGTATGCTTGAGTAAACAAATATGTTTAAGCCTAGACTTAAGTCCCGAACACTAATAGGAAGACTGTTCCATAACTGTGGGGCTCTATAAGCGAAGGCTCTTCCCCCTGCTGTAGCCTTCACTATTCGAGGTACCGTCAAATAACCTGCATCTTTTGATCTAAGTAGGCGTGGTGGATCATAGGAAACCAAAAGGTCTCTTAGATATTGTGGCGCGAGACCGTTTAGTGCTTTATAGGTTAATAAAAGTATTTACCACATGAAAATGAATTATATGTAAATTAATTACATGAATATGAATCACATGCATGAATATGAATCACATGAAAATGTATCATATGTAAATGAATCACATGAAAATGAATCACATGTAAATGAATCCCATGAATGAATATGAATCACATAATAATGAATTACATGTAAATTAATTACATGAATATGCATGAATATGAATCACATGAAAATGTAAATGAATCACATGAAAATTAATTACATGTAAATGAATCACATGCATGAATATGAAATACATGAAAATGAATCATACGTAAATGAATCACATGTAAATGAATCATATGAAAATGAATAAATAAACAAAGGCAAAAAAAATAAATAAATAAAAGTATTTAAAAGTAGTTAATGCGAGATTTTACTGGGAGCCAGTGCAGTGTTGATAATATTGGTGTGATATGGTCATATCTTCTAGTTCTAGTTAGGACCCTAGCAGCTGCATTCTGGACTAACTGGAGCTTATTTATATTCCTACTGTAACATCCAGACAGTAAGGGATTACAGTAATCTAATCTAGAATGCATGAACCAGTATTTCTGCATCATGTAGTGACAATATGTTTCTTATCTTAGAAATATTTCTGTGATGAAATAAAGCTATCCTAGTAATATTATCTACATGAGCATCAAATGATAGGCTAGAGTCAATAATCACTCCAAGGTCTTTAACTGCTGTACATGATGAAACAGAAAGACCATCCAGAGTAACGATGTGATGAGAAAGATTACTTCTAGCTACACGTGGTCCTAATAAAAGTATTTCTGTTTTATCAGAATTAAGTAAAAGGAAGTTAGTTAACATCCAACGTCTAATGTCCTTTACACAATCCTCGACTTTACTAAGCTTCTGTCTGTCCTCTGGCTTCGCTGAAACATACAGCTGTGTATCATCAGCATAACAGTGGAAGCTAATTCCATGATTACAAACACTTTGTCCTATGGGTAGCATATATAAAGTAAAAAGCAGTGGGCCTAAAAGATAACCCTGTGGAACTCCAAAAGTAACCTCAGTACGCATGGAGAAATCACCATTTACATCTACGACCTGATAATAATCGATCAGATAATTCAATTCAATTCATTTCAATTTTATTTGTATAGCGTTTTTACAATAGTCATTGTCTCAAAGCAGCTTTACAGAAATAAAAAAACAGGTATAAACAGATAAGACCTGAACCAGGAGAGGACTGTTCCCTTAATTCCAACAACATTTTCTAATCTATCAAGGAGAATAGTGTGATCTATAGTAACAAAAGCTGCACTAAGGTCGAGTAACACAAGCAGCGAGACACAACCCTGATCAGAGGTCAGTAGAAGGTCATTTATTACTTTAACTAACGCTGTATCTGTGCTATGATGAGGTCTAAATCCTGACTGATACATTTCATGAATGTTTTTCATATGTAAGTACGAGCATAACCGCTTTGCTACAACCTTTTCTAAAATCTTAGAGATGAAGGGGAGGTTTGATATTGGTCTATAGCTGGACAATTGAGATGGGTCAAGGTCAGGTTTTTTTAATCAATGGTTTAATAACTGCTAATTTAAGTGATTTAGGTACACAGCCAATGCTAAGGGAAGAATTTATTATATTTAAAAGTGGTTCACTTACTCCGGGACAAATCTGTTTAAACAAACATGTAGGTATGGGATCTAGTATACAAGCTGATGAATTGGCTGAAAAGATTAATGTAGCTAGTTCGGTCTCTATAAGCAGAGCAAAACACTCTAAATATTGATCTGATATTGCTACTTTGTCATCTAATGGGTTTGTTACAGTATTGTCCGGTTTTAATTTAATGGCCTGTATTTCACGTCTAATATTTTCAACCTTATCAATGAAAAATTTCATGAAATCTTCACTGCTATGTAATGATTGAGTGTTTCTCACTGTAGTGGTTTTATTCCTAGTTAATTTTGCTACCGTGTTGAAAAGAAATCTGGAATTGTTTTTGTTATCTCCTATTAAGGTGGAGAAATAGATTTTCCTAGCATCAGCAAGAGATTTCCTATATTTCAGTAGGCTCTCCTTCCATGCTGTTTGAAATATCACCAGTTTGGTTTGATGCTGTCACAGTGCAGCCAGCAGAGGGCGCTGTGGCACGGGGTGTCTGCCATCGGACTAACCACGTGACCCTTGTTTTGGTTTTGTTTGTCACGGGTGTTCGTGTTTTTGGGTTAATGAGCACTAGGATTTAAGCGCACTGGTTATGGAGCACATCGCTGGGTATTAATTATATGTTTTGGGTAATGCTAGGGATTCTAGCAGTCTGGGTCACAAGGATTCTGTCTTGTAGCGATTTCCTAGTTTGGCTATGCTACGTTAGCTCCTGGTTTGTTCATGCTACGTTTTTTGATTTGAGTTTTTATATTTTTGCTTAAATACAAGAAGTTAAACTGCACCAGTGTCCGTCCCCCGTCTACAACCATCTGACAGAATACCCAGCCTACTTATGGACACAGCGGATCAACATGAACGACTCCTGGTTTGACAGGTATGCGGAGTGGTATCTCGAGCAAATGGAGCAGCATGCTCAACTAAGATGCTCGCTCGGAATGCTGGAGGACAGTTCATGCACCATACCACACCCGGAGTTTGTCATGGAATATGCCAGGTCACGCCGAAAGAAGGGGGAGTCTGTGGTCGGGGCTGAGACCAACTCCCACCCTCTTGCCCGGATTCTGATGCCCGCTCAGCCTCCCTGCTCTGCTGAAGACGCCGCTCAGCCTCTCTGCTCAGCTGAGGGCGCTGCTCAGCCTCTCTGCTCTGCTGAGGATGCCGCTCAGCCTCCCTGCTCTGCTAAAGACGCCGCTCAGCCTCTCTGCTCAGCTGAGGGCGCTGCTCAGCCTCTCTGCTCTGCTGAGGATGCCGCTCAGCCTCTCTGCTCTGCTGAGGATGCCGCTCAGCCTCCCCTGCTCTACTGAGGACGCGCTCGGCCTCCCTGCTCTGCTGAGGATGCCGCTCAGCCTCCCTGCTCTGCAGAGGACGCCGCCCGCCTCCCTGCTCGGCTGAGGATGCCGCCGGCCTCCTGCTTGGCTGGGGACGCGCTTCGCGCCTTCCTGCTCTGCTGTGGATGTCGCTCGACCTTCCTGCTCGGCTGTGGACGTCGCTCGCCTTCCTGCTCAGCTGTGGATGTCACTCAGCCTTCCTGCTCGGCTGTGGACGTCGCTGTGCCTTCCTGCTTGGCTGTGGATGTCCCTCGGCCTTCCTGCTTGGCTGAGGTCGTTGCTGCGCCTTCCTGTTCGGCTGAGGTCGTTGCTGCACCTTCCTGTTCGGTGGGACGTCGCTCTGCTTCCATGCTCTGCGGAAGACGTTGCTCCTTATGTCGCTCCCTTTCCTGCTCCACGGAGGACATTCCTCCCCGGGCTCAGCGGAGGTCGTCGTTCCTCCCTTGAGCCTCACGGAGAGCTTTGCTCCTTCCCCTGGCCTCACGGAGAGCTTCGCTCCTTCCCCCGGAGCCTCGCAGAGAACCTCGCCCCCCGGAGCCTCGCAGAGAACCTCATTCCCCCCTGGAGCCTCGCGGAGAACTTCGCTTCCCCCTTGAGCCTCACGGAGAACTTTGCTTCCCCCTTGAGCCTCGCAGAGAACTTCGCTTCCCCTTGAGCCTCGCGGAGTACCTAACTCTGTGCTCCTGCTTCACCGGGGACACCGCCCAGTCTCTCGGTTTGGATCGGGATGCCGCCCAGCCTGCCTGTTCTTCTGGGGACGGCGCTCAGCATCTCTGCTCTGGTGAGGTCGTCACGTAGCGTCCCTGTTTTCCGGAGAGGTCGCCCGGCCTCTCGTCTCTCCTGAAAACGATGCTCCGATCCTTCGGACTACTGTGTGCAGCATTCCGCGCCCGGGCTCGGCCTGGGACTCAGAACGGTTTCTGCCTGGCGATGCTGGGGGCTAGTTGGAGGACGGAGGCTGCCTTGGGTCCAGTGGCTGAGTAAGGCGGACAGCACACGGATCCCGGACCCCCGTTGGAGGGGGGTTCTGTCACAGTGCAGCCAGCAGAGGGCGCTGTGGCACGGGGTGTCTGCCATCGGACTAACCACGTGACCCTTGTTTTGGTTTTGTTTCCTGGTTTGTCACGGGTGTTCGTGTTTTTGGGTTAATGAGCACTAGGATTTAAGCGCATTGGTTACGGAGCACATCGCTGGGTATTAATTATATGTTTTGGGTAATGCTAGGGATTCTAGCAGTCTGGGTCACAAGGATTCTGTGTTGTAGCGATTTCCTAGTTTGGCTATGCTACGTTAGCTCCTGGTTTGTTCATGCTACGTTTTTTGATTTGAGTTTTTATATTTTTGTTTAAATAAAAGAAGTTGAACTGCACCTGCGTCCGTCTCCCGTCTACAACCGTCTGACAGATGCCATTTACGTTCTAATTGTCGACTTGTCTGTTTTAAGGTTCGCGTTTGATCATTATACCAGGGTGCTAATTTTTTCTCTCTAATTATTTTTCTTTTGAGTGGAGCCACTCTATCTACTATGTAGCGAAGTGTCGACTCCAAGCTTTCAGTCGCCTGATCGAGTTCTATGGGATCTGACGGTGATCTAAATCTAATTGATGTTTCTGCGAGGTTATCTATGAAGCTCAGTGCAGTAGCTGATGTGTTGTACGTTTAACGCGGTAGCAAGGCGAGGTGGAAAAATTATGATCAATATGTATTATGAATGAGATAAGATAATGGTCTGAGGCAACTTCAGACTGCGGAAAAATTACAATATTTTTTATACTTAGTCCGTATGTTAGTATGAGGTCAAGAGTGTGACCACCATTATGAGTAGGCCCGATTACGTTCTGATTAATCCCTACTGAATTTAAGATTGACACAACCGCTATTCTTAGAGGGTCTTCCAGGTTATCAAAATGAATATAAAAATCTCCGACGATTAATGCTTTATCTACAGACTGTCAGGCGGTAAGGTTGAGGCAGAAGCATTCGCAGATTTTTTAAACATTTAATATAACCAAAAGACAACTAGACAAGATAATCAGGCATGAAACAAAAACCAAACCGACATGAAAGACGTGAGTCTCAGACGACGAAAGACAACCCGAGAGTGCAGACAAAGACTATATATACACCTGAGTGCTCATTGACAATAACCGTGAATCAGGTGCAGTTGTGGTGCATGTGGTGCAGTGCAGTGGCTGATGGGAAATGGAGTCCAGATCTCCCAGATCCCTGACACAGACACAACCAGGTTTGAGACAAAGTCTACAAATTCACTAAGAAATTCAGTATATGGTCCTGGGGGTCTGTAAATAATAATTAGAGGAATTGACTTATTTTTTGCGGCTACATAACTTACACTGATATAAAGAATTAAATTCATGCTTAGGTTTTTGTGTGACAACTAGATTTTCACTATGGATGAGACCAACACCTCCTCCTCTACCAGTTGAACGAGGCTGATGTACATAACTGTATCCAGGAGGACTGGCTTCATTTAATGTTATGTACTCGTTAGGGTTTAATCCAAGTCATCGTTAAACACAATAAATTATATTTCTGATCAGTAATGATGTCGTTAACAGTAAGAGCCTTAGATGCAAGAGTTCTAATGTTTAAAAGTCCCAGCTTCAGATAAAAAAGTGCTGGCTGTGCATTCAATATGATTAAAATTTATGTTAATTAGGTTACGAAGACAGACTTTCCGTGATTTTCTATATATTTGTATAGCTCGGGGAACAGACAATGTCTCTATAGTATGTATTACCATTGTCGGACTATTAATTGAGCATTGATTATATTGAATGTTGTTATTATTGGAAGATGTACTTACGTTAGGCAGTCACTTGGAGTGTAGCGCCTTGGAGATGTTGTCAGACAGCAGTTCCGCTCCAACGCTGCTGGGGTTCAATGCTGATTCCAGTTATTGACAAACACCAGATTCTGCTCATTACACCAAGAGACTAACCAATCATTTAAAGCGAGAAGTCTACTGAACCTTTCTGCTCCACGTCTGAATGTGGGAAGAGGTCCAGAGACGATGATCTTCACGGTGGGTGATCTGCCTCGTACCGTTCTCGATCAGGCTGGAGAAGTCACTCTTCAGAACCCCCGACTGCCGCAGCCTGATGTTGTTTGTCCGCCCGCGCAGCAGAACCGCTCCAATGTGCTTGTCCTTTTCAGGATCCTGGATACCTGCGCAGCCACATCAAGGACACGAGCACCAGAAAAACAGTGTGTGTGCACCTTACCTTTAGATGAGGCTACACGGACGTTCCGCACGATGGAGTCCCCAATGATCACAGAGTTAGGTCTGGTCTGACGGAGAGGGGCGAAGCGGTTCCTGGTTGGAATCTCGAACACAGGAGGTGGAGAGGTCCTCACCCGGGGTACAGCCCTTGCCTTCTGCTGATGGTTCACCCAAGGCTCGAGGAGTGTTGGCGCCAGCGTGACGGAGACCACGGCTGGGAAAGTCCTAGGTGCATGGTCCCTGCACAGAGAAACACATGGCGTAGAGGGCCTGGGAGTGGAAATACCATGCTGTGTGCTTACCTCGGATGTGTAGGCATGTTTCCAGTGCAGTTCGTCGCACCTGCAGCTGGGCCTGCTTGTCGAGCTTCTCCACATTCTCCAGTTCCAGCCGCACCATGTGAAGCTCAAAACCGGAGAGACGGTAGACATATTTGTTTTTTTAACAAAAACAGCGGTGAATGCGAAATATGAAACATAAACAAGGCTAGCGGTAGGTGATGCTAGCGGGCTATGGCTAATCGCAAGCTAGTCGTGGATGTTTGTACAAACAATCGAATTTAGTGACAGCGCAATATAACGATTGTTTTATCTAAACTAGTGTCAGTTATATTTGTATAATGTAACGTAAATAGTTTTAAAGTATAGAGATGAGAAAAAATCAATGTATTAGCGTTAGCTTGAAGGACGCTGCTTCCTGCTTGACGCTGCTTCCTGCACACACAATCCACACAGAAGGAGGATGAAACACTGCTGGGCCCACGTGCGGCAGATAGAAGGGGTCGACCAGAGGCCAAACCAGAGGCTCCCCTCCTCATACTTCCTCATCAGGGGAGGCCTCCTGTATCAACTGGCCAGCGCCAGGGGAAATTGTGGTCTCCTTGTAGTCCCCAAGATGCAGACACTGATGCACCTGGCCCACACTCACCTGCTTGGGGCCACATGGAGGCACAAAAGACCCTAGAAAAACTAAAAGACCACTTTATCTAGCCGGAGATGGAGAGCTCCGGGGCTTCTGCTGATAGTGGCCCAGTGCCAGCACACGGAGCTCACGGAGCTCACGGACACCCAGCTCACGGAGACCCTCGCCGACTCACCTTATCTCTCTGCCGATCATAGGCGTCCCCTTCAAGACGATCGGCATGGACCTCATGGGGCCACTCCCGAAATCCACCCAGGGCCACGATTACATACTCGTCATCCTGGAATACGCCACTCGATACCCTGAGGCAGTGCCGCTCCACAAAGCCACCTCCTGTAACATTGCGAAAGAACTGATGCTCCTGTTCAGCCACGTGGGGATACCAAAGGACGTCTTGACCGATCAAGGTACGCCTTTCGTCTCCAAACTAATGTCTGATCTGTGTTGGCTGTTGCAGGTAAAACACCTAAAGGTGTCCATCTACCGCCCACAGATTGATGGGCTTGTCGTGAGGTTCAACAAAACCTTGAAGCAGATGCTACAGTGGGTGGTAGATGAGGAAGGGAGAAATTGGGACCTCCTCCTACCTTATGTCCTCTTTGCCATCTCGGAGTGCCGCATGCCTCCAAGAGCTTCAACCCCTTCGAACTTCTCTTCGAACGGCAACCTCGAGGACTGCTGGATGTGGCCCAGGAAGCCTGTGAGGAACATCCCTCCCCATTCCCCTCAATCATCAATTACATGCAGGAGATGCAGGGGAGGATTGACTGTGTGGCCCCGATCGTCCAGGAACATATGAGAGCCACCCAGGAGGAGCAGAAACGAGTGTACAACCACCTGGCACAACCCCGAGAGTTCCAACCTGGCGATCAGGTGCTCCTACATGTACCGAACAGCTCTTGCAAGTTCCTAACCCAGTGGCAAAGCCCATACACAGTCCTCGAGCAGAAGGGTCCATGAACTATCGACTGCAGCAGCCCATTAAGGAAGCAGAGTCATAAAAGTACCATGTGAACTTGCTGAAAAAATGGGTAGAGCTGGCGCAAGTAGTGTCTGCATTCACGGCCCTGGACACTGGTCAGAACGAGGGTACTTTGGCCCAGCTGGGTGAAGACCTCACCCCCACACAAAGACAGGAGCTATCAGAGTTGGTTGGTTAATTCACTGATGGGTTCTCTACCTTCCCAGGAATGACGCAGCTGGTCCACCACGACATCAAGACCCGGCCAGGAGTGGTGGTGCGGCAGCCGCTCTACTGTGTCCTGGAGGCCCGCCGCAAGGCTATCAAGGAGAAAGTCGGCCAAAATACTGCAGTACAACACCATAGAGGAATCCAACAGCCCCTGGTCCAGCCCCATCATATCCACCCTGGACCTAACCAAATGCTACTGGCAAATGGCGCTGGCCCCAGAGGCTAGACCGAAGATGGCCTTCGCATGGCGAACAGCCACTGGCAATAGTAGGTTCTTCCCTTCGGCCTCCACAGACCACCCGCAACATTCCAGCGGCTGAGGTACATTGCCCTGTGACCCCATCGTGCCTTCGCAGCCGCCTATTGGGACAATGTGGTCATCCAGTCCTCCACTTGATCTGATCACCTTTTCCACCTGGGGAAGTCCTGAAGGAGCTCCGGAAGGGCTGGCTGACAGCCAACCTCATAAAGTGCCACCTGGGGTTGACTGAGGCACAGTACCTAGGGTACCGTATTGGCCGGGGCTTAAAGAAAACGAAGAAAATTGTGGCAGTGAAAGACTAGACTATCCCCAGCCTACATAGAAAAAATAGGTACGTGCCTTCTTGGGGTTGGCGGGGTACATGCCTAACTTCTCGTTCGTGCCTAACTTCTCCTCTGTAGCCTCACCCCTCTCAGATCTCATGAAGAAGGGCCAGCCGGACTGGGTGAAGTGGTCTGCAGAAGCGGAGCAGGCTGTCCAAGCCTGAAAGAAGCCCTCACCAGCGCCCCAGTGCTACGCAACCCAGACTTCTCCCTTCCATTCACCGTGCACACAAATGTATCCAAGACTGGGCTGGGCACTGTTCTCTTGCAAACCTTCGGCAGAGAGGAAAACTCGGTCCTCTACATTAGCCGAAAGTTGTTGAAACCCTGGTGTTAAAGTGGGCCATCGAGGAGCTGCAATATTACCTGGCCGGTCTGCACTTTGTCCTGGTGACAGACCATGCCCCACTGCAGTGGATGGCCACGGCCAAGGACACTAATGCCAGGGTAACCCGATGGTTCCTTTTGTTGCAGGATTTCTCTTTCCAGGTCCAGCACCGTGCAGGGACCCAACATGGGAATGCAGATGCCTCTCGTGATGTAATGCACTGTGGGCCTGACACACGATGGCAGTAAGCTCAGCGCTGAGGGGGAGTTACTGTGGCAACGGGCAGGCGGCCGGTGCACAAGAAACAAAGATCGCTCCTCCCGTGACTGCCGCTGTGGTGCTGAAGAGATAGCTTCGCTTCTACACCACCAATGTTTTGGACATCCAGAGAGCACGTGGCTGCGGGGTGGGCCCACACACACACACAGCTGGTGAATGGGCGTGCGCGCATTGCAAAATTCCACCATACAGCAGCCGAGGGGAGAGTATAAAAGGGCGATCCTCTGCTCGCAAGAGGAGAGAATGCTCTCAGTGCACATGCACTAATGTGTGTTGTGTCTTTTTGCACCCTGACATGTTGCCTGATGGCAGAATGGGATCCCCACCACTCGGGAAAACCCCGAGCACGACCCCGGCAGCCCCGCGGACAAGTGAGCACTTCACCTCCCAATCCCACTTCTGCACACACGCACACATGTGCACCCATACACACTCACAGTTTAAATAAAATTTTCTCCACATGTGACACTGAAACAGCCTCCTGTGTCTGTGTGCTGCCCACCACTGGCTAAATTCCCTACAGTATTAGTTTACACATGGTGTGTGTGTGTTCATGCTGAGTTTGTGTAAAGTTGTTGTGTGTTTGTGTAGAATTAGTGTGTGTTAGTGTGTGTTTGTGTAGAATTAGTGTGTGTTAGTGTGTGTTATTGTAGAGTTGGTGTGTGTTAGTGTAGAGTTAGTGTGTGTTAGTGTCAAGTTACTGTAATGTTGGTGAGAGTTAGTGTGTGTTAGCGTGTGTTAGTGCGTGTTAGATTGTGTTAGTGTAGAGTTACTGTGTGTTAGTGTGTGTTAGTGTGTGTTACTATGTGTGCAAGGCTGTGGCTCAGGTGAGTAGGTTGTCCACTAATCGTAGGGTTGGCAGTTCGATTCCCGGCTCACATGACTCCACATTCCGAAGTGTCCTTGGTCAAGACAATGAACCCCAAATTGCTCCCAATGACAAGATAGCACCTTGCATGGCAGCTCTGCTACTATTGGTTTATGAGTGTGTGAATGAGACACAGTGTAAATTGCTTTGGATAAAATCGTGTAGAATTAGTGTTCGTGTGCCATTTACCATTTACTGTGTGTTAGCGTGTGTTAGTGTAATGTTGGTGTGTGTTACTGTGTGTTAGTGTAGACTTTGTGTGTGAGAGTGAAATGTTGGTGTGTGTTACTGTGTGTTAGTGTACACTTGGTGTGTGTTAGTGTACACATGGTGTGTGTTAGTGTTATGTTGGTGTGTGTTTGTGAAATGTTGGTGTGTGTTAGTGGTCTTTTGGTGTGTGTTAGTGTGTGTTACTGTACACTTGGTGTGTGTTAGTGTTCTCTTGGTGTGTGTTAGTGTGCTGAGGTCAGTGAGAGGAATCTATGCTCCTATGATAAGCTCTTGGCATTGCAGGGTTTTTCAGTGTTACGAGTGCGGCTCATTGGTCTTTAAATGTTCTTTAAAATGGAACCAGTATTTAAGTGTGTTTTTTGGTAATAATGAGAATCACCTGGATTTGTCTTGGCACGCATCATGTGTCTCGTTTCTCAGTTCTTTACAGAACTCTGCGTGACTGTGGGAGTGAGTGTTCATTATGAGGTCGTCTTATAATAGTAATTATAGTCTTTACACATTGATGTTTTTTTCTAATCTAATGTTGAGGAGGTGAATGTCATTGAGATCGGAAGCTTTTCTGTATTATGAGAGTTTTTCAAGTTGATTGTCAGGGCCCAAGTCTGACATAACTGCTGAAACAGGTCCAGGTTCTGCTGTAGCTCCTGAGTGGTGCCTGGACATTTAACAAAGTCTCGTTTGACCCATGACTACTGAACTTCACCCATCTGAACTACACCCATCTTCAGCCATCTTTTTTCATCTCACATCCTACACATTTCGGACTTCAAACACATTACATGCAGCTATGCAACTGTCAGCATGTGACTACGTTTGGAGCACTGTACATCCTCCATCCTCTTCTCCTCACTCTGATGACCTGGGACTGTGCAGTGGCTGCTGCGTGAGAAACCTGGTGTGTTTTGGTTGTTTCTAGTTTCTTCATGTGAGTGTTCACATCAAATCGCGAATGGCTTTCCTTGTGTGCAGGCCAGGAGATGAGGAAACTACAGAGACCTCTCTTCTCTTCTCTTCTCTTCTCTTCTCTTCTCTTCTCTTCTCTTCTCTTCTCTTCTTTGCCATCTGTCCTCCAGATTCTCTTTAACACTTCCACTTAAATTCCACCTGCCAAATCTCTTAACTGGTCAGAGTCTATACTTTCCTCAGGTCCCAGATTTTAAAGGAAGATTCCTCTGTGAAATCTTGGCTAAATAAACTTGACTTATCCACTCATTTATTCATCAAACTGTATTATTACTACAGACAAAGAGTGTGTCATTTGCTCGGCATCGTCATCTTCCCTTTAAAATGTCTCATTATACCTGTAAAACACTGTAGACTTGTGGATTTGCAAAGATGATATATGTGGCTTTGCATCCCAACGCTGTTCATTTTACAGAAAAAAATATATTTTGCAGTGAAAAATAAATATGATTTTACTTTTGATTCTTTATTATGTCATGGTGAGTCTACAGCACAGCGGAGATGACATGTTAAGAGAGAAATAAAGTTTTAAGCTGCCAAAATAGTGGTCTACATTATTTTAACACCAAGGATTAAAAAACTTGGCTGAGGTCATCGCTCTGCCTTCCTGTTCGGCTGAGGTCGTCGCTCCACCATCCTGCTTCGCTGGGGACGTCGCTCTGTGTCGCTCTGTGTCGCTCCCCCGTCATGCTCCGCGAAAGACATCGCTCCTGTGCCGCTCCTCCTTCCTGCTCCAAGGAGGACATCGCTCCACCCCTGGGCTCAGCGGAGGGCATCGTTCCTCTCTTGAGCCTCGCGGAGAACCTCGCTCCCCCCTGGAGCCTCGCGGAGAACCTCGCTCCCCCCTGGAGCCTCGCGGAGAACCTCGCTCCCCCCTGGAGCCTCGCGGAGAACCTCGCTTCCCCCTTGAGCCTCGCTCCTGGCTTTGCTTGGGACATTCAGCCCAGGGGCCCGGGGCCGCCGGTGTTTTGGGATGTTTCACACACTCGGGAGGAGTGCCTTTGGGGGGGGGGGACTCTGTCACGGTTCCCCCATGAAGCAGCATGCTCTCGCGCTGTTGCGCATGCGTGTTGTGACATTTGAACATGTGCTCTTTGTTTTCGTTTCTGTCAATGGCTGGGAGGGCACGTGTGTTTTGTTTATGTTTGTCATGACCCCGCCCCGTGTCTGTCATAGGTTGTATCCCCACGTGTGTCTGTATTACTCCCAGCTGAAATCTGTTTAAGTTAATTCATGCCGGTTTATATACTACGCGCCGTACTACACACGGCGCGGTTAATTAAACATAGTAAACATAGTCCCTTGTTAGTTAGAGTTCACGCTGGGTTATCCGCTCACAGATCATTATCATAGCTCACGTTCACGTTCATGTTTATGCTTATGTTTATGTTTGTTTCTCGACCCTGTTTTCCGTGCCACGTTGTTATCTGCCTTGCCCCAAGTTTATGTCTGTTTGCCGTTCGCCTGACCTTCGCTTGTTTTCTGACTACGCCTTTGGATTACGTTTTGGATTTGTCTGTCTGCCTCTTGTAAATAAACTACACTCGTTCTTAAGTGCGCTTACCTCCTTCCTTCATCCGCTCCGTCACGACTTGTGACAATAAATAAATGGATTAATGGTGGAAATAAGATAAAGCACAATCGCAAGTTTATAAATAATTTCTATCTGTAGTTCAATAACATCACCTAATAAACTGTAAATAAAATATGGAAGTAAACACATCAGAAACACAGACACTAAAATTCCCAGGACTTTAGCTGCTTTTCTCTCAGATTTCATCGAGTGTGAGGTGATTTTCTGTGTTTTAGGCTGTGTGTGATTAGTAAGCTCTCTGATAGCAGTGGCATGTTTCTAAGCAATCACAAACACTCGAGTATACAATATGATTATGACAGAAAGTGGAAATAGAAATGTTATAACATATCAATTACAGACCGAACATCACTGAAAAAGATAAAACACTCTCCAGGACAAATTAAAAAATCCATTAAGTTTACATTGAAATAATATAATATGCTATATGCTAGACACACTGACGTCATCACACTAACACACACCAAGTGTACACTAACACACACCAAGTGTACACTAACACACACCAAGTGTACACTAACACACTCCAAGTGTACACTAACACATTAGCACACACCAATCTTCACCAATTTTCCACTCTATCCAAAAACCAGCTGATTTTTATTTGAGAATTTGTTACACACATATTTACACAATAGCACGTATAATTCTTTAAAGAATTATACGTGAACACACTATTCAGAACACACTATGTTTTTTTTCAACAAGGTATGACATCATATCTATTATGCTGCCACTCAAATTCCTGGGGGTGTGATCAATTTCTGTTCTATAAAAGAACCAGAGCTGCTTCAGCCATAAGTCAATCATATGTGACCTTTTACAGTTAGTGGTTTATATTGGAAGCATGCAATATACGAGGTGTTTCTTTAAACTTTTAGATACATTAGAGAAAAGCTGTATTCATGAATCTGACGGATTTTAACCAGTCTGATCTCTGTGAGCATTTCTCCTGTCCAGAGAGATCTGGATCTCCTGCAGTTTATATCTTACTGTACATGTGTTCAGCTGCTGTGGTTTTTCTAACAGTGTGTGGAAATCTTCTCATCATCATCTCTGTTCTTCACTTCAAGCAGCTTCACACACCGACAAACATGCTCGTTCTCTCTCTGGCTGTGTCGGATTTCCTCGTTGGTGCTTTTGTAATGCCGCCGATGTTAATCTGGATGATCGAGTCATGCTGGATGTTTGGGAGAGATTTCTGTATTTTTTTTTGGTTGATCAGTGGTTTCCTCACAGTCTCGTCCATCTATAATATCGCTCTGATCGCTGTGGATCGGTATTTGGCTCTCTCAAACCCCTTTCTCTACATGAACAGAGTGTCTGTGAGGATCACTGGTATTGTAATTGTATGTGTCTGTTGTGTGTTGCTGGCCTATAACGCATCACTCTTATATTTCAATGGAAACTTTACAAATACTGTAATGTGTCCTGGAGAGTGTTTATTCTTTCTGAATGAGGTTTGGGCTGTAATCGACCTTGTATATTCATTTCTATTTCCACTTTCTGTCATAATCATATTGTATACTCAAGTGTTTGTGATTGCTAAGAAACATGCCACTGCTATCAGAGAGCTTAATAATCACACACGGCCTAAAACACAGAAAATCACCTCACACTCGATGAAATCTGAGAGAAAAGCAGCTAAAGTCCTGGGCATTTTAGTGTCTGTGTTTCTGATGTGTTTACTTCCGTATTTTATTTACACTTTATTAGGTGATATTATTGAACTACAGACAGAAACTATTCAGAAACTCTTGAATGTGCTTTATCTTAATTCCACCATTAATCCTGTTATTTATGCTCTGTTTTACCCGTGGTTTAGGAGGTGCATTAAATTAATTATAACTCTGCACATATTCCAGACAGACTCTGCATTAATCAATATTCTTTCATGATAAGGTTTTTTCACGCCTTCTGGTAGTGTGCCCAAATATTGCTATTATGTTATTATATTATATATCGCAAAAACGTCTGTAATAAATAAAATTTGCTCCATTAATATAATGAATATTATATAGTATTACATTACATAGTAACAGTATTTGATTTGTTGTTATTTATATTGATAGTGGCTATTTGATTTGTTACAGATAAACATTAGCAAAACACAGACCCACAATATACGGGGGATTGTCTGAAATAGTACAAATGAATGTATATTGATGAATTCAAGCATGTTCATAAAAACAATACACACACTACACACTACACACAAACACTACACACATGCTGTACACACACTGTACCAGCACAACAATGGGCTTCATATATTTTTGAAGAACTCTAATAAGCAGCTGTATAACACAGATGATGGACCCTGGGATGGAGACGGAGGAAACTGAGACACTACGTCACTGTGCAAGATTATACACGGAGATTATATTATACTGTAGTTAAGGAGTTATATATGAAGTTATTCACGTGAGCGCCAGTGAATCATGTTGTGAGTTTTTAACACAGAGTGTGTACAGTGAAAGCCTTTTTAAATGGGTAAAGTATCTGTTGCATAGTTTCAGGAAGTCGTTTTTAGAAGTGCGCCGAGTGACCCATAAGAGTGACCTTGACCTGTGACCTGTCACAGAAACTTAACCCTGACTTCCTGGTGCCTGTAGTTCCTCTCTGAAATGTAACGTTAACGTAACAGCAAAATGATTTTTTTTCCCCAGCATGTTTAGGCTGGCCTTCATACAAAGAAAGCCATTCACGCTTTGATGTGAACACTCACATGAAGAAACTAGAAACAACCAAAAACAAACGAGTTTCTCATGCAGCATCACCTGCACAGTCCCAGGTCATCAGAGTGAGGAGAAAAGGATGGAGGATGTACAGTGCTCCAAACGTAGTCACATGCTGACAGGTGCATAGCTGCATGTAATGTGTTTGAAGTCCGAAATGTGCAGGATGTGAGATGAAAAAAGATGGCTGAAGATGGGTGAAGTTCAGTAGTCATGGGTCAAACGAGACTTTGTTAAATGTCCAGGCACCACTCAGGGGCTACAGCAGAACCTGGAGCTGTTTCTGCAGTAATGTCAGACTTGGGGCCTATGGTGACAGGCCAGCAGCTCGCGCACACAAAGGAAAGAGCGTACCCCCCGACTGCCGCTGGGGTGCTGAAGAGACAGCTCTGCTTCAGCACTCCCAATATTTTGGACAGCCGGCGAGCGCGTGGCAGTGGGGCGGAGCCGCCGAAATACACAAGGCTGGTGGCTGACGAGCAGCGCGTCTGTTCTCCACCAACCAGCAGACGAGAGGAGAGTATTAAAGGGTGATTCACTGCTAGCAAAAGAATAGAGGACCCTCCCGGTGCGCTGACTTATGTGTGTGTGTGTGTGTGTGTGTGTTTGTGTGTGTGTGTGTGTTTTTGTTTTTTTTTTTGTTTTAGAGAGCTTGAATGCGACTAAAGGCTCCCCCTTGGCTGAAACTCGGCGAGGCTGAAGGATCAAACCCACCTCCAGGCACTCAGAAAACCTCCAGTGCGGCACGTACCGACCCACGGACGTCCCCGGCACACGAGCACTTCCCCCTAGGAACCACTCCTGCACGCACACGCTATCACAAACTCTAAATAAATTCACTTTGTTTAATACTTAAACAGCCTCACGTCTGTCTGTGCTCCACCCACTGCTGGCTTGAAAAAACTTGAAAAACTCATATTACAGAAAAGAGTCCGATCTCAGGGACACTCACTATCACAACATTAGATCAGACAAAATAGCAATGGGTAAAGAATATAATTATTCAGGACTAAACACGACCTCATAATCAACACTCACTCCCACGGTCACACAGAGTTCTGTAAAGTACTGAGAAACGGACAGATGATGCTTGCAGAGACAAATCCAGGTGATTCTCATTATTACCAAAAAACACCATTAAAATCTGGTTCCATTTTAAAGAACGTTTAAATACCAATGAGCGCGGCTCGTAACACTGAAAAATCCTGCAATGCCAAGAGCTTATCACAGCATAGATTCCTCTCACTGACCTCAGCACACTAACACACACCAAGAGAACACTAACACACACCAAGTGTACAACTAACACACACTAACACACACCAAAAGACCACTAACACACACCAAGTGTACAGTAACACACACTAAACAACAACACCAAAAGACCACTAACACACCAAGTGTACACTAACACACACTAAACACCAAGTGTACACTAACACACACAACCAAGTGTACAGTAACACACACGAACACACACCAAGTGTACGTAACACACCAACACACCAAAGACCACACACACACCAAGTGTACAATAACACACACTAAGTGTACATAACACACCAAAAAAAGACCACTAACACACACCAAGTGTACACTAACACACACTAACAAACAACAAGTGTACACTAACACACACCAAGTGTACACTAACACACACGAACACACACCAAGTGTACACTAAACACACACTAACACACACCAAGTGTACACTAACACACACTAAAACACACCAAGTGTACATTAACACACACTAACACACACCAAGTGTACATTAACACACACTAAGTGTACACTAACACACACCATAAGACCACTAACACACACCAAGTGTACACTAACACACACTAAAACACACCAAGTGTACATTAACACACACTAAACACACACCAAGTGTACACTAACAAATTAACACACACCAAGTGTACACTAACACACACTAAACACACCAAGGTACACTAACACAAACTAACACACACCAAGAGTACACTAACACACACGCAAGTGTACACTAACACAAACTAACACACACCAAGTGTACACAATAACACACACACCAACACCAAAGTGACACCAACACACACACTAACACACACTAGCACACACCAAGTGTACACTAACACACACTAATACACACCAATTACACTAACACACACCAAGTGTACACTAACACACACCAAGTGTACACTAACACACACTAATACACACCAAGTTTACACTAACACACACCAAGTGTACTAACACACACCAAGTGTAACTAACACACACCAAATTACACTAACACACCAAGTGTACACTAACACACACCAAGTGTACACTAACACACACCAAAATTACACTAACACACACACAAAGTACACACTAACATTACACTGACACACACAGATCACACGCTAACAAACACTAACACACACTAACACACACTAACTCTACACTAACACACACCTAACACACATAACACACACCAATTCTACACTGACACACACCTACTCTACACAAACACACCAACTCTACACTAACACACCCTAACATACACTAACACACACTAACTCTACACTAACACACACCAACATTTCACTAACACACACTAACTCTACACTAACACACACCAACATTACACTAAAACACACCAACATTACACTAACACACACTAATTCTACACTAACACACACAAACATATACATGAACACACTATTCAGAACACACTATGGTTTTTTTTTCAACCAAGGTATGACATCATATCTTTTATGCTGCCACTCAAATTCCTGGGGGTGTGATCAATTTCTGTTCTATAAAAGAACCAGAGCTGTTTGAGCCATAAGTCATTCATATGTGACCTTTTACAGTTAGTGGTTTATATTGGAAGCATGCAATATACGAGGTGTTTCTTTACACTTTTAGATACATTAGAGAAATGCTGTATTCATGAATCTGATGGAGTTTAACCAGTCTGATCTCTGTGAGCATTTCTCCTGTCCAGAGAGATCTGGATCTCCTGCAGTTTATATCTTACTGTACATGTGTTCAGCTCCTGTGTTTCTTCTAACAGTGTGTGGAAATATGCTCGTCATCATCTCTGTTCTTCACTTCAAGCAGCTTCACACACCGACAAACATGCTCGTTCTCTCTCTGGCAGTGTCGGATTTCCTCGTTGGTGCTTTTGTAATGCCACCAATGTTAATCTGGACAATCGAGTCATGCTGGATGTTTGGGAGAGATTTCTGCATTATTTTTTGGTTGATTAGTTGTTTCCTCATAGTCTCGTCCATCTATAATATCGCTCTGATCGCTGTGGATCGGTATTTGGCTCTCTCAAACCCCTTTCTCTACATGAACAGAGTGTCTGTGAGGATCACTGGTATTGTAATTGTATGTGTCTGGTGTGTGGTGCTGGCCTCTCAGTACTCTTATATTTCAATGGAGACTTTACAAATACTGTAATGTGTCCTGGAGAGTGTTTATTCTTTCTGAATGAGGTTTGGGCTGTAATTGACCTTGTATATTCATTTCTATTTCCACTTTCTGTCATAATCATATTCTATACTCGAGTGTTTGTGATTGCTAAGAAACATGCCACTGCTATCAGAGAGCTTAATAATCACACACGGCCTAAAACACAGAAAATCACCTCACACTCGATGAAATCTGAGAGAAAAGCAGCTAAAGTCCTGGGCATTTTAGTGTCTGTGTTTCTGATGTGTTTACTTCCGTATTTTATTTACAGTTTATTAGGTGATGTTATTGAACTACAGATAGAAACTATTCACAAACTCTTGATTGTGCTTTATCTTAATTCCACCATTAATCCTGTTATTTATGCTCTGTTTTACCCGTGGTTTAGGAGGTGCATTAAATTAATTATAACTCTGCGAATATTCCAGACAGACTCTGCATTAATCAATATTCTTTCATGAAAACGTTTTTTCACACCTTCTGGTAGTGTGCCCAAATATTGCTATTATATTATTATATTATATATCGCAAGAATGTCTGTAAGAAATAAAATTTGCTCCATTAATATAATGAATATTATAAAGTATTACATTACATAGTAAGAGTATTTGATTTGTTGTTATTTATATTGATAGTGGCTATTTGATTTGTTACAGATAAACATTAGCAAAACACAGACCCACAATATACGGGGGATTGTCTGAAATAGTACAAATGAATGAATGAAAGAATGCCTTTATTGTCACTATGCACATGCACAGTGAAATTAAGAGCCACTCCTTAACTTCGTGCCAGCATATACATAGAATGAATAAGATAAAAAATAAATATTATATATATATATATATATATATATATATATATATATATATATATATATATATATATATATATATATATATATATATATATATATATATATATATATACACAGTGCCTTGCGAAAGTATTCGGCCCACTTGAACTTTTCAACCTTTTGCCACATTTCAGGCTTCAAACATAAAGATATAAAATTTTTATTTTTTGTGACGAATCACCAACAAGTGGGACACAATTGTGAAGTGGAACGAAATCTATTGGATATTTTAAACTTTTTTAGCAAATAAAAAACTGAAAAGTGGTGCATGCAAAATTATTCGGCCCCCTTTACTTTCAGTGCAGCAAACTCACTCCAGAAGTTCAGCGAGGATCTCTGAATGATCCAATGTTGTCCTAAATGACTGATGGTGATAAATAGAATCCACCTGTGTGTAATCAAGTCTCTGTATAAATGCACCTGCTCTGTGATAGTCTCAGGGTTCTGTTGAAAGCGCAGAGAGCATCATGAAGACCAAGGAACATACCAGGCAGGTCTGTAATACTGTTGTGGAGAAGTTTAACGCCGGATTTGGATACAAAAAGATTTCCCAAGCTTTAAACATCCCAAGGAGCACTGTGCAAGCGATCATTTTGAAATGGAAGGCGTATCAGACCACTGCAAATCTACCAAGACCTGGCCGTCCCTCTAAACTTTCAGCTTAGACAAGGAGAAGACTGATCAGAGATGCAGCCAAGAGGCCCATGATCACTCTGGATGAACTGCAGAGAACTACAGCTGAGGTGGCAGAGTCTGTCCATAGGACAACAATCAGTCGTACACTGCACAAATCTGGCCTTTATGGAAGAGTGGCAAGAAGAAAGCCATTTCTCAAAGATATCCATAAAAAGTCTTGTCTAAAGTTTGCCACAAGCCACCTGGGAGACACAGCAAACATGTGGAAGAAGGTGCTCTGGTCAGATGAAACCAAAATCGAACTTTTTGCCCACAATGCAAAACAATATGTTTGGCGTAAAAGCAACACAGTTCATCACCCTCAACACACCATCCCCACTGTCAAACATGGTGGTGGCAGCATCATGGTTTGGGCCTGCTTTTCTTCAGCAGGGACAGGGAAGATGGTTAAAATTGAGGGGAAGATGGATGCAGCCAAAAACAGGACCATTCTGGATGAAAACCTGTTGGAGTCTGCAAAAGACCTGAAACTGGGACGGAGATTTATCGTCCAACAAGACAATGATCCCAAACATACAGCAAAATCTACAAAGGAATGGTTCAAAAATAAACGTATCCAGGTGTTAGAATGGCCAAGTCAAAGTCCAGACCTGAATCCAATCGAGAATCTGTGGAATGAGCTGAAAACTGCTGTTCACAAACGCTCTCCATCCAACCTCACTGAGCTCGAGTTGTATTGCAAGGAAGAATGGGCAAGAATTTCAGTCTCTCGATGTGCAAAACTGATAGAGACATACCCAAAGTGACTTGCAGCTGTAATCGCAGCAAAAGGTGGCTCTATAAAGTATTAACGCAAGGGGGCCGAATAATTTTGCACGCCCCACTTTTCATTTTTTTATTAGTTAAAAAAGTTTCAAAAATCCAATAGATTTCGTTTCACTTCACAATTGTGTCCCACTTGTTGGTGATTCTTCACAAAAAAAATTTTTTTTATAACTTTATGTTTGAAGCCTGAAATGTGGCAAAAGGTTGAAAAGTTCAAGGGGGCTGAATACTTTCGCAAGGCACTGATATATATATATATATATATATATATATATATATATATATATATATATATATATATATATATATATATATATATATATATATATTCACATTCATTTATACATATATATAAATATTCACATATACATATATACATACACACATACATACATGCGCATACACACACACACACACACACACACAAATATATACATACACATACATATTCATACGCATATACAAAAACGCACATACAAAAAAATTCAATAAAATAGATATATACAGCACCACAAAATAAAAAAATTGTACTGTGTAAGTGTGTATCTACATGTGTGTACATGTTATTCTGATGCTCCTGTAATGCCTCCCTGAGGGCAACAGATTAAACAGGTCAGAGCCAGGGTGAGAGCTGTCCTTAATGATCGTTTTTCCTCTGCTGAGGCAACGGGAGGTGTAAATGTCCATCAGGGAGGGGAGAGGGCAGCCAATGATCTTCTGTGCTGCCCTTATTACTCTTTGAAGCCTCTCCCTGTCTGCCGCGGTGCAGTTGCCGCACCATACCGTAATACAGTATGTCAGCAGGCTCTCATGGGGTCCAGATTGTACTTCCGGAGAACCCTCAGGAAGTGTAACCGCTTTTGGGCCTTCTTAATAACCGCTGTGACGTTGTCTGTCCAGGAGATGTCAGCGGAGATAAGGACGCCCAGAAACCGGAAGGTGTGGACCCTTTACACACACTAATCGTTTATGAGCAGGGGGGCTAGCTCAGTTTTGTGCTTCCTGAAGTCGACAATGATCTCCTTGGTTTTCTTAGTGTTCAGAGCCAGATTGTTCTCTGAACACCAGGCTACCAAGTTCAGGACCTCCTCTCTGTAGGCTACCTCATTTCCCTTTGAGATGAGTCCGACCAACGTGGTGTCATCAGCAAACTTGAAGATAACGTTGTTATTGTGGACCGGACTGCAATCGTAGGTGTAGAGACAGTACAGGAGGGGGCTTAGCACACAGCCCTGTGGTGAACCTTGCTCAGCGTGCGAGTGGAGGAGAGGTGGTGTCCGAGTCTCACTCTCTGAGACCGGTTAGTGAGAAAGTTATTTATCCAGGCACATGTGGAAGCGAGGCCAAGAGTGACCAATTTTGTGAAGAGAATATCTGGAATGATTGTATTAAAGGCCAAAATATAATCCACGAAAAGCATCCAGACGTAGCTCTGTTGGTGCTCTAGATGCCTCAACACTGAGTGGAGAGCTACGGCGATAGCATCCTCTGTGGATCTGTTTGTGCGATATGCAAACTGGAAAGGATCAAAGTCTGGGGGGAGGTAGTCCTTGATGTGCTGAAGGACCAATCTCTCAAAGCATTTCATGATAACTGGGGTGAGGGCCACAGGACGATAATCATTTAGGCTAGTGGTGGGAGACTTCTTTAGCACAGGAATGATTGTGGCTGATTTCAGGCTGGGCGAGATAATTGCTTGGGCCAGGGAGAGATTGAATATCCTGGTAAAGATGTGGGCAAGCTGATGGGCACACGATCTAAGCACCTTGCCTGGTACTCTGTCTGGGCCAGCAGCCTTCCGGGGGTTCACTGTCAGAAAAATCCGTCTAACTTCTTGTTCACTCATAGTAAGTAGAGTGGAGCAGAAACCAGGAGGGGATGGAGGCAAGACTAGAGCAGATGAGTGCTGTTGTTGAGATGTTACAAAGCGAGCAAAGAAGCAATTTAGCTCTTCTGCCAGCCTCGCACTCAGGTCCCCAGTTGTTGCATCACGGCCACTGTAGTTTGTGATGTCTTGTATGCCTTGCCACATCTCCCGTTTATTTTTGCTGGACAGGTGGGACCCTATGCTCCTCTTATGGTCCGCCTTAGCTTCTTTAATACCACCTTTCAGGTTGGCACGGCGGCTTTATAAAGAGCTTTATTACCAGACCTGAAGGCAGCGTCACGGGCTCTGAGGAGTGCGCGGACCTGGTTGGTCATCCAATGTTTCTGGTTGGGGAAAACCCAGATGTTTTTTGACCACAGTCACATTTCTGATACAGAACTTGATATAGTCCAGTACCGTTCCTGTAAACCCCTCAGTACGCCCAATAACATGTCGATCATTCCCAAATTACAGACTGCTTCCGAGCAGACAGACTGGGACTTATTTGACACCAGGAACTGCGGGTGTTCAAATAAGTCCCAGCGTCTGCTGAAGCAGTCCTGTAATTTGGGGAATGCATCATCAGAAAGTAGTAGGTTTGTAGGTGGCGTAAGTGTGAAGGGGGGTAGCAGGGGAGAGCAGGAGGGAGAGATGGTCTCCCCCTCTGCTCTTACCGGAGTGTCAGTCCTGTCCCAGCAGAGCAGAGCACGGCCTGCTAGCTGCATGCTAGTGTCGGGTATCCTCGGATGAAGTCAGGTTTCAGTGATAATCAAAACACAACAATCACAAACGTAGAAATTTCCAGCTAGTTGTAATTCCAGGTCATCGATTTTATAGACGAGAGATCTGGCATTGGAGAGATACAGGCTCCGGTAAAGGTGGTTTGTGTGGTTGTTTTCTTAGCCTTAGCATAACCCGGACCTGCATCCCCGCTTCTGCTTCCTCTCCCTCCTCCATCTCCGTCACCTCCTGGACCCGACAACAATCCACGGAGAGCCCGGTAATCTCGCTATGTCGTCTGGGATGTTGTGCGTGTTATGAAAGAGTCTCGTGATAGGTATCTGGTGCTGGTTCCCAATATCCATGAGGTTCTGGCTTGTGTAGCGAATGTTCGCAGAACCAATAATACACAGACAGGTAATAAGAAAAGAATACAAAAACAGCAAGAAAAATCAGCAAGAAAAAGCAAGAAAAGGAGAGCCGTGATGCGCCGCAACTGTGCGCGCCGCCATCTTGGAAATGATGAATGAATGTATATTGATGAATTCAAGCATGTTCATAAAAACAATACACACACTACACACTACGCACAAACACTACACACATGCTGTACCAGCTCAACAATGGGCTTCATATATTTATGAAGAACTCTAATAAGCAGTTGTATAACACAGATGATGGACCCTGGGATGGAGACGGAGGAAACTGAGACACTACGTCACTGTAGATTGTACACAAGATTATACGGAGATTATATTATACTGTAGTAAGGAGTTATATATGAAGTTATTCACGTAGACGCAGTGCCATCGTGTGAGTTTTTAACACAGAGTGTGTACAGTGAAAGCCTTTTTAAATGGGGAAAGTATCTCTTGCATAGTTTCAGGAAGTCGTTTTTAGAAGTGCATCCAGTGACCCATAAGAGTGACCTTGACCTGTGACCTGTCACAGAAACTTAACCCTGACTTCCTGGTGCCTGTAGTTCCTCTCTGAAATGTAACGTTAACGTAACAGCAAAATGATTTTTTTTTCCCCAGCATGTTTAGGCTGGCCTTCATACAAAGAAAGCCATTCACGCTTTGATGTGAACACTCACATGAAGAAACCAAAACACACCAGGTTTCTCATGCAGCATCCACTGCACAGTCCCAGGTCATCAGAGTGAGGAGAAAACGATGGATGATGTACAGTGCTCCAAACGTAGTCACATGCTGACAGGTGCATAGCTGCATGCAATGTGTTTGAAGTCCGAAATGTGTAGGATGTGAGATAAAAAAAGATGGCTGAAGATGGGTGAAGTTCAGTAGTCATGGGTCAAACGAGACTTTGTTAAATGTCCAGGCACCACTCAGGGGCTACAGCAGAACCTGGAGCTGTTTCTGCAGTAATGTCAGACTTGGGGCCTATGGTGACAGGCCAGCGGCTCGCGCACACAAAGGAAAGAGCGCGTCCCCCCCGACTGCCGCTGGGGTGCTGAAGAGACAGCTCTGCTTCAGCACTCCCAATATTTTGGACAGCCGGCGCGGCGTGGCAGGGCGGAGCCGCCAAAATACACAAGGCTGGTGGCTGACGAGCAGCGCGTCTGTTCTCCACCAACCAGCAGACGAGAGGAGAGTATTAAAGGATGATTCACAGCTAGCAAAAGGAGAGAGGACCCTCCCGGTGCGCTGACCTATATATGTATGTATGTGTGTGTGTGTGTGTGTGTGTGTGTGTGTGTGTGTGTGTGTGTGTGTGTGTGTGTGTGTGTGTGTGTGTGTGTTTTGCAGAGAGCTTGAACGCGACTAAAGGCTCCGCCCCTTGGCTGAAACGAAACGGCGAGGCTGAAGGATCAAACCCACCTACAGGCACTCCAGAAAACCTCCAGTGCGGCACGTACCGACCCACGGACGTCCCCGGCACACGAACACTTCCCCTAGGAACCACTCCTGCACGGACACGCTATCACAAACTCTAAATAAATTCACTTTGTTTAATACTTAAACAGCCTCACGTCTGTCTGTGCTCCACCCAACTGCTGGCTTGAAAAAACTTGAAAAACTCATATTACAGAAAAGAGTCCGATCTCAGGGACATTCACTATCACAACATTAGATCAGACAAAACAGCAATGGGTAAAGAATATAATTATTCAGGACTAAACATGACCTCATAATCAACACTCACTCCCACGGTCACACAGAGTTCTGTAAAGTACTGAGAAACGAGACAGATGATGCGTGCAGAGACAAATCCAGGTGATTCTCATTATTACCAAAAAACACCATTAAAATCTGGTTCCATTTTAAAGAACGTTTAAATACCAATGAGCCGCACTCGTAACACTGAAAAACCCTGCAATGCCAAGAGCTTATCACAGCATAGATTCCTCTCACTGACCTCAGCACACTAACACACACCAAGAGAACACTAACACACACCAAGTGTACAGTAACACACACTAACACACACCAAAAGACCACTAACACACACCAAGTGTACAATAACACACACTAAGTGTACACTAACACACACCAAAAGACCACTAACACACACCAAGTGTACACTAACACACACTAACAAACACCAAGTGTACACTAACACACACTAACACACATCAAGTGTACACTAACACACACGAACACACACCAAGTGTACGGTAACACACACTAACACACACCAAAAGACCACTAACACACACCAAGTGTACAATAACACACACTAAGTGTACACTAACACACACCAAAAGACCACTAACACACACCAAGTGTACACTAACACACACTAACAAACACCAAGTGTACACTAACACACACTAACACACATCAAGTGTACACTAACACACACGAACACACACCAAGTGTACACTAACACACACTAACACACACCAAGTGTACACTAACACACACTAACACACACCAAGTGTACACTAACACACACTAAAACACACCAAGTGTACATTAACACACACTAACATACCAAGTGTACAATAACAAACACTAACACACACCAAGTGTACACTAACACACACCAAGTGTACACAAACACACACTAACACACACCAAGTGTACACTAACTTAAATTAACACACACCAAGTGTACACTAACACAGACTAACACACACCAAGAGTACACTAACACAAACTAACACACACCAAGAGTACACTAACACACACCGAGTGTACACTAACACACACTAACACACACCAAGTGTACAATAACACACACTAACAGACCAAGTGTACACTAACACACACCGAGTGTACACTAACACACACCAACACACACCAAGTGTACACTAACACACACCAACACACACCAAGTGTACACTAACACACACCAACACACACCAAGTGTACACTAACACACACTAATACACACAAGTTTACACTAACACACACCAAGTGTACACTAACACACACCAAGTGTACACTAACACACACCAAGTGTACACTAACACACACTAATACACACCAAGTTTACACTAACACACACCAAGTGTACACTAACACACACCAATTGTACACTAACACACACTAATACACACCAAGTTTACACTAACACACACCAAGTGTACACTAACACACACCAAGTGTACACTAACACACTAGCACACACCAAGTGTACACTAACACACACCAAGTGTACACTAACACACACTAACACACACCAAGTGTACACTAATACACACCAAGTGTACACTAACACACACAAAGTGCACACTAACGTACACTGACACACATGATCACACGCTAACAAACACTAACTCTACACTAACACACACTAACTCTACACTAACACACACCGTCACACTAACACACCCTAACACACACCAATTCTACACTGCCACACGCCTACTCTACACAAACACACCAACTCTACACTAACACACCCTAACATACACTAACACACACTAACTCTACACTAACACACACCAACATTACACTAACACACACCAACATTACACTAACACACACCAACATTACACTAACACACACTAATTCTACACTAACACACACAAACATATACGTGAACACACTATTCAGAACACACTATGTTTTTTTTTCAACCAAGGTATGACATCATATCTTTTATGCTGCCACTCAAATTCCTGGGGGTGTGATCAATTTCTGTTCTATAAAAGAACCAGAGCTGCTTCAGCCATAAGTCATTCATATGTGACCTTTTACAGTTAGTGGTTTATATTGGAAGCATGCAATATACGAGGTGTTTCTTTAAACTTTTAGATACATTAGAGAAATGCTGTATTCATGAATCTGATGGAGTTTAACCAGTCTGATCTCTGTGAGCATTTCTCTCGCGTCCAGAGAGATCTGGATCTCCTGCAGTTTATATCTTACTGTACGTGTGTTCAGCTCCTGTGGTTCTTCTAACAGTGTGTGGAAATATGCTCGTCATCATCTCTGTTCTTCACTTCAAGCAGCTTCACACACCGACAAACATGCTCGTGCTCTCTCTGGCAGTGTCAGTTTCCTCGTTGGTGCTTTTGTAATGCGCCCGATGTTAATCTGGACAATCGAGTCGTACTGCTGGATTTTGGGAGAGATTTCTGCATTTTTTTTGAGTGATTAGTTGTTTTCCTCACAGTCTCGTCCATCTATAATATGCGCTCGATCGCTGTGGATGGGTATTTGGCTCTCTCAAACCCCTTTCTCTACATGAACAGAGTGTCTGTGAGGATCACTGGTATTGTAATTGTATGTGTCTGTGTGTGTGTTGCTGGCCTAACTCAGCACTCTTATATTTCAATGGAAACTTTACAAATACTGTAATGTGTCCTGGAGAGTGTTTATTCTTTCTGAATGAGGTTTGGACTGTAATCGACCTTGTATATTCATTTCTATTTCCACTTTCTGTCATAATCATATTGTATACTCGAGTGTTTGTGATTGCTAAGAAACATGCCACTGCTATCAGAGAGCTTAATAATCACACACGGCCTAAAACACAGAAAATCACCTCACACTCGATGAAATCTGAGAGAAAAGCAGCTAAAGTCCTGGGCATTTTAGTGTCTGTGTTTCTGATGTGTTTACTTCCGTATTTTATTTACACTTTATTAGGTAACGTTATTGGACTACAGATAGAAACTATTCAGAAAGTCTTTATTGTGCTTTTTCTTAATTCCACCATTAATCCTGTTATTTATGCTCTGTTTTACCCGTGGTTTAGGAGGTGCATTAAATTAATTATAACTCTGCGAATATTCCAGACAGACTCTGCATTAATCAATATTCTTTCATGAAAAGGTTTTTTCACGCCTTCTGGTAGTGTGCCCAAATATTGCTATTATATTATTATATTATATATCGCAAAAACGTCTGTAATAAATAAAATTTGCTCCATTAATATAATGAATATTATATAGTATTACATTACGTAGTAAGAGTATTTGATTAGTTGTTATTTATATTGATAGTGGCAATTTTATTTGTTACAGATAAACATTAGCAAAAAACAGACCCACAATATACGGGGGACTGTCTGAAATAGTACAAATGAATGAATGAAAGAATGCCGTTATTGTCACTATGCACAAGCACAATTGAAATTAAGAGCCACTCATAACCCGTGCCAGCATATACATAGAATGAATAAGATAAAAAAAATAAAATAAAAAATAATAAAATATATATATATATATATATATATATATATATATATATATATATATATATATATATATTATATTTATATATAAATATACACATATACATATATACATACACATATACATACATGCCCATACACACACACATGCACAAATATATACATACACATACATATTCATACGCATATACAAAATGCACATACAAAAAAAAAAAAAATAGATGTATACAGCACCACAAAATAAACCGTGGTGTCATCAGCAAACTTGGACGAGATAACGCACGTAGTTATTGTGGGAACGGACCGCAATCGTAGGTGTAGAGACAGTACAGGAGGGGGCTTAGCACACAGCCCTGTGGTGAACCTTGCTCAGCGTGCGAGTGGAAGAGAGGTGGTGTCCGAGTCTCACTGTCTGAGACCGGTTAGTGAGAAAGTTATTTATCAAGGCACATGTGGGGGGCGAGGCCAAGAGTGACCAATTTTGTGAAGAGAATATCTGGAATGATTGTATTATGAATGAATGTATCTAGACGTAGCTCTGTTGGTGCTCTAGATGCCTCAACACTTAGTGGAGAGCTACGGCGATAGCATCCTCTGTGTATCTGTTTGTGCAATATGCAAACTGGAAAGGATCAAAGTCTGGGGGGAGGTAGTCCTTGATGTGCTGAAGGACCAATCTCTCAAAGCATTTCATGATAACTGGGGTGAGGGCCACAGGACAATAATTTAGGCTAGTGGTGGGAGACTTCTTTGGCACAGGAATGATTGTGGCTGATTTCATGCAGGGCGGGATAATTGCTTGGGCCAGGGAGAGATTGAATATCCTGGTAAAGATGTGGGCAAGCTGATAGGCACACAATCTAAGCACCTTGCCTGGTACTCCGTCTGGGCCAGCAGCCTTCCGGGGGTTCACTGTCAGAAACATCCGTCTACAGAGAGCATCCGACAAAGAGAGCAAAGAAGCAATTTAGCTCTTCTTTTTGTGATGTCTTGTATGCCTTGCCACATCTCCCGTTTATTTTTGCTGGACAGGTTGGACCCTATGCTCCTCTTATGGTCCGCCTTAGCTTCTTTAATACCACCTTTCAGGTTGGCACGAGCGGCTCTATAAAGAGCTTTATTACCAGACCAGAAGGCAGCGTCGCGGGCTCTGAGGAGTGTGTGGACCTGGTTGGTCATCCAATGTTTCTGGTTGGGGAAAACCCAGATGTTTTTGACCACAGTCACATTTCCGATACAGAACTTGATATAGTCCAGTACCATTCCTGTAAATGTTTCCACTTCCTGGTGTTCAAATAAGTCCCAGTCTGTCTGCTCGAAGCAGTCCTGTAATTTGGGGAATGCATCGTCAGGCCAGGTGGTAATAGTTTTTGTAGTGGGCGTGACACTGTGTCTGAGGGGGGTGTAGGCAGGGGAGAGCAGGAGGGAGAGATGGTCTCCCCCTCTGCTCTTACCGGAGTCCTCAGTCCTGTCCCAGCGGAGCAGAGCATGGCCTGCTAGCTGCATGCTAGTGTCAGGTATCCTCGGATGAAGCCAGGTTTCAGTGATAATCAAAACACAACAATCACAAACGTAGCAATTTCCAGCTAGTTGTAATGCCAGGTCATCGATTTTATGCACGAGAGATCTGGCATTGGAGAGATACAGGCTCGGTAAAGGTGGCTTGTGTGGTTGTTTTCTTAGCCTTAGCATAACGCCGGACCTGCATCCCCCCTTCTGCTTCCTCTCCCTCCTCCGTCTCCGTCACCTCCTGGAACCGACAACAATCCACGGAGAGCCCGGTAATCTCGTTATGTCGTCTGGGATGTTGTGCGTGTGATGAAAGAGTCTCGTGATAGGTATCTGGTGCTGGTTCCCAATATCCATGAGGTTCTGGCTTGTGTAGCGAATGTTCGCAGAACCAATAATACACAGACAAGTAATAAGAAAAGAATACAAAAACAACAAGAAAAATCAGCAAGAAAAAGCACGAAAAGGAGAGCCGTGATGCGCCGCTAGTGTGTGCACCGCCATCTTGGAAACGATGAATGAATGTATATTGATGAATTCAAGCATGTTCATAAAAACAATATACACACACTACACACTACACACAAACACTACACACATGCTGTACACACACTGTACCAGCTCAACAGTGGGCTTCATATATTTATGAAGAACTCTAATAAGCAGCTGTATAACACAGATGATGGACCCTGGGATGGAGACGGAGGAAACTGAGACACTACGTCACTGTAGATTGTACACGAGATTATACGGAGATTATATTATACTGTAGTTAAGGAGTTATATATGAAGTTATTCACGTAGACGCAGTGCCATCGTGTGAGTTTTTAACACAGAGTGTGTACAGTGAAAGCCTTTTTAAATGGGGAAATTATCTGTTGCATAGTTTCAGGAAGTTGTTTTTAGAAGTGCGCCGAGTGACCCATAAGAGTGACCTTGACCTGTGACCTGTCACAGAAACTTAACCCTGACTTCCTGGTGCCTGTAGTTCTTCTCTGAAATGTAATGTTAACGTAACAGCAAAATGATTTTTTTTCCCCCAGCATGTTTAGGCTGGCCTTCATACAAAGAAAGCCATTCACACTTTGATGTGAACACTCACATGAAGAAACTAGAAACAACCAAAACACACCAGGTTTCTCATGCAGCATCCACTGCACAGTCCCAGGTCATCAGAGTGAGGAGAAAAGGATGGAGGATGTACAGTGCTCCAAACGTAGTCATATGCTGACAGGTGCATAGCTGCACGCAATGTGTTTGAAGTCCGAAATGTGTAGGATGTGAGGTGAAAAAAGATGGGTGAAGATGGGTGAAGTTCAGTAGTCATGGGTCAAACGAGACTTTGTTAAATGTCCAGGCACCACTCAGGGGCTACAGCAGAACCTGGAGCTGTTTCTGCAGTAATGTCAGACTTGGGGCTTGTGGTGAAAGGCCAGCGGCTCGCGCACACAAAGGAAAGAGCGTCCCCCCGACTGCCGCTGGGGTGCTGAAGAGACAGCTCTGCTTCAGCACTCCCAATATTTTGGACAGCCGGCAGAGAGTGTGGCAGTGGGGCGGAGCCGCCAAAAATACACAACGCTGGTGGCTGACGAGCAGCGCGTCTGTTCTCCACCAACCAGCAGATGAGAGGAGAGTTAAAGGGTGATTCACTGCTAGCAAAAGGAGAGGGGACCATCCCGGTGCGCTGACTTGTGTGTCTGTGTGTGTGTGTGTTTTTTGCTTTTTTGCAGAGAGCTTGAACACGACTAAAGGCTCTGCCCCTTGGCTGAAACACTAACTCTACACTAACACACACCAACATTACACTAACACACACTAACTCTACACTAACTGTAGACTAACACACACTAACTCTACACTAACACACATCAACATTACATTAACACACATTAACTCTACACTAACACACACCAACTCTACACCAACACACACCAACATTGCACTAACACACACTAACTCTACACTAACACACACCATTACACTAACACACACTAACTCTACACTAACACACACCATTACACTAACACACACTAACTCTACACTAACTGTACACTAACACACACTAACTCTACACTAACACACACCAACATTACACTAACACACACCAACATTACACTAACACACACCAACTCTACACTAAAACATCCTAACAGTACACTAACACACCAACATGACTCGAACACACCCTTAACCCTCACTGCTACAGGAGCGCTGTATCATGGCTGACCCTGTGCTCTGACCCCAACTTCCTAACATGCTGGAAAAGAAAAGAATTTCACTGTGCTCTAATGTACCAATACCAATAAAGACTCATTATCACAGAGGCCAATCAGCTCCATCACTGATTCTAGTGTTTTCAGCCAAATTCTAACAGGAATCTCTACGAGAAATTGTCATTTGACGGCATAAAATGGTCTGTGGCCTTTATCTCTCAATTCATCTGTTGCAGAGTGAAGTTGCCTGTGGAACTGATTTTTAGTCCTAGATAGTTATGGTATAATGAGGGAGTCTCTCTCTCTCTCTCTCTCTCTCTCTCTCTCTAATTTTTCTACAAAAAATTATCCACTCTATCCAAAAACCAGCTGATTTTTATTTGAGAATTTGTTACACACATATTTACACAATAGCACGTATAATTCTTTAAAGAATTATACGTGAACACACTATTCAGAACACACTATGCTTTTTTTTCAACCAAGGTATGACATCATATCTATTATGCTGCCACTCAAATTCCTGGGGGTGTTATCAATTTCTGTTCTATAAAAGAACCAGAGCTGCTTCAGCCATAAGTCATTCATATGTGACCATTTACAGTTAATGGTTTATATTTGTAGCATGCAATATACGAGGTGTTTCTTTACACTTTTAGATACATTAGAGGAATGCTGTATTCATGAATCTGACGAATTTTAACCAGTCTGATCTCTGTGAGCATTTCTCCTGTCCAGAGAGATCTGGATCTCCTGCAGTTTATATCTTACTGTACATGTGTTCAGCTCCTGTGGTTCTTCTAACAGTGTGTGGAAATCTTCTCATCATAATCTCTGTTCTTCACTTCAAGCAGCTTCACACTCCGACAAACATGCTCGTGCTCTCTCTGGCAATGTCGGATTTCCTCGTTGGTGCTTTTGTAATGCCGCCGATGTTAATCTGGACGATCGAGTCATGCTGGATTTTTAGGAGAGATTTCTGCATTTGTTTTTGGTTGATTTGTGGTTTCCTCACAGTCTCGTCCATCTATAATATCGCTCTGATCGCTGTGGATCGGTATTTGGCTCTCTCAAACCCCTTTCTCTACATGAACAGAGTGTCTGTGAGGATCACTGGTATTGTAATTGTATGTGTCTGGTGTGTGGTGCTGGCCTATAGTTCAGCAGTCTTATATTTCAATGGAAACTTTACAAATACTGTAATGTGTCCTGGAGAGTGTTTATTCTTTCTGAATGAGGTTTCGTATGTAATTGACCTTATATTTTCATTTATATTTCCACTCTCTTTCATAATCATATTGTATACTCAAGTGTTTGTGATTGCTAAGAAACATGTCACTGCTATCAGAGAGCTTAATAATCACACACGGCCTAAAACACAGAAAATCACCTCACACTCGATGAAATCTGAGAGAAAAGCAGCTAAAGTCCTGGGCATTTTAGTGTCTGTGTTTCTGATGTGTTTACTTCCGTATTTTATTTACAGTTTATTAGGTAATGTTATTGAACTACAGTTAGAAACATTTCAGAAAGTTTCAATCATGTTTTGTCTCAATTCCACCATCAATCCTGTTATTTATGCTCTGTTTTACCCGTCGTTTAGGAGGTGCATTAAATTAATTATAAATCTTCAAATATTTCATATTGACTCTGAATTAATAAATGTTCTTTCATGAAATTCATTTGTTATGTTAATAATAAGTATGCAAAATATTTGTTGAACTGTCTTTACAATCACAAATGCATTGTCCAGAAATAACTTGTGATTAAGTGTGTAAGAAGTTTGTCACGGGGAATGAACTGTCATTTTTAAAAGCATTAATAGTGAAAGGTTCCAGCATCTTAAAATAAGTGTGAAAAAGTAATAATGAGACTGTAGAAACAGAACTAACACAATATACAGAAAACCGCAAATCTACTGAGGATATAAAAGTTTACACACCCCTGTTAGAATGGCAGGTTTTTGTCATGTAAGAAAATTAAACCAAGATAAATCATGTCAGAACCTTTCTACCATTTATTGTGAAATTTTAACCTATTTATTAAAGTGAAAAACAAGAAGAATCCTTTTAGTGGAAAAAAGTACAATAACTTGTATGTATAAATTTGCACACCCCCAATCTAATACTTAGTTGAAGCACCTTTAGATTTTATCGCCGTGTTCAGTATTTTTGGTAAGAGTCAATCAGTTTGGAGCATCTTCATTTGCCATTCTTCCTCGTAAAAGCATTCTAACTCTGTCTGATCGACTGGGCGTCTCCTGTACAAAGCCCTCTTCAGGTCACCACAGAGATTTTTGATTGTGATTTAGGACAGGACTCTGGCTGAACCATTTAAAAATCTTGAACTTGTTTTGGTGAAGCCGTTCCTTTGTTGATCTGGAGCAGGGTGTCCAATCTTATCCGCAAAGGGCCGGTGTGGGTGCAGGTTTTCATTCCAACCAAGCAGGAGCCACACCTGATTCCAACTGTTTAAAAAGTTCAAAGTTGAAGATTTTTGAATGGTCCAGCCAGAGTCCTGTCCTAAATCCCAATCAAAGATCTGTGTGGTGACCTGAAGAGATAAGATTGGTGTGCTTTGGGTCATTGTCGTGTTGAAAATTTTAATTCCTCTTCATTTTCAGTGTTTTAACAGAAGCCTTAAGGTTTTGCACCAAAATTGACAGGTATTCGGAACTATTCTTTATTGCCTCCAGCCTGATTAAATCTCCAATTCTAGATGAAGAAAAACAGTCTCAAAGTCTAATGCTGCCACCACCATGTTTCCCCATGGAGATCGGGTTCTTCTGGTGATGTGTTGTGTTTTTCTGCCAAACATATCTTTTGTTATTATGGCCAAAAAGTTCAATTTTGGTCTCATCAGACCATAACACATTTTTCCACATGGTTTTGTATGGATTAATTACTTATTTATTTATTTTTTGCCTCCAACCCCAAAGCCCGGAGATATGAAGAATTCAGGAGATTGTTATCACATGTAGGGAGCAACCAGTACTTTTCAGAAATTGCTGCAATACTTTTAATGTTGTTGTGGTTTCTCATCAGATTTAAAGGGATATCCTATTCTTAGTCGTGTCACTGCCATGCCATTCGAGGATGTTGAGTGAATATCCTACTCCATTTCTCTGTCAGTTTAATACAATTATCATCGAGTCATTATATGTTAAAACATTCATATTATAAATCTCATCTAAAAATAACATTCAAATTCAATAGATTTGTTTCCATCCAAAGTTGTGAATGTAAATTATGTGCAAAACTGGAATATTGTATAAAACATTTGCGAATAAAGCATCACTTCCATCCAGTGAGTCGAAGAGAACAAATGCATCACTTCCTGATAAACCGGCGCCAAATATCTTAAAGAAAAATGGAATTTGCTGGAGTAGGAGAAGCTGCTGTGGGACTTTTTTCGTATTTGTGCACACATGATGAGCAACTATATAAAATGACCTGACCTGGCTGAGGCAGATAGAGATAGCTGAACACAACTACACCACCCACCATGTACCACTAGTACATGGAGCTCTGGATGGAACCCTTAATCCCTATTTTGGCTCCCACTGAGGGTTACAGGTATTACGTGAACAGAAAGGATTGGCCCTCAATCATACTACATCATACCTTGATGATGATGCGCATTGCAAAATGTATTCAAGTAAATGTGTTTCCATCATACTTTATATGCATGTCATATAATCGGATACAGAATTTATCAGACTCAATTGAGTGTGTAAGTTTTTTATGTGCATTTTTAGAATTTATGCGCATCATGGTGTTTGCATACAGCGTTTAGTGTGATATTCCAAAATACGTATAAAAATAGGTGGATAGAAACATGGCTAATGATAAATTATGAATGGGAATAAAATAATCATTGTGTTACCATCAGTGTGGTTGGTAAAGATCACCGGGCACACTAATGAACTGGGGGTGCTGGGAGAGACCAGGCATGTGGCAATATTTTAAAGTCATGCACTGTGCAAAAACACACATAAGCAGAATCGTGAATGTAAATTTATTTAAAAACAAGTTCACAGGAATCTTCATGGAAATCAACATACTCTGTCACAGGGTCTAGTGTTGGTGTTTTAGCGTAGTATTGATGTGTGTTGTGGATGTGTTCTAGTGTAGAGTTAGTCTATAGTTAGTGTGTGTTAATGTAGAGTTGGTGTGTCTTAGTGTAGCGTTAGTATGTGTTTTAGTGTAATGTTGGTGTGTGTTAGTGTAAAGGGTATGGAAAGTATTCCATACATTTAATGTGTAGAATTACACAAAAGGAAATTGTTACTTGATGTAGCTGTCTACTTTTGTGAGTACTTTCCCTTTTAATTGTCATGATGTTATTGGTCTGTGTAATTTCCTGTTTTGGCTCCTCCTCTTCCCTTTCGCATTGAAATTGAATGGGAGAGGTAGGTATAATTTTGAGTTCTCAATAATCTTGTTTCTTCTTTATTTAAATCATCATTTATATACTTATATACTCATTTTAATTTGTGTGTATGCTGTTATTTTACTTACCTGTGTGATTATTTTTGTTGTTTTACCCTCCTCTTTGAGTAATTTTTTGTGTTTTATTTTAAAATGTGTAAATGACAGATTGTCACATGGTGACAATCGTGTATCGTGTTTATTTTGTAGAGCACAGTGTAAGGGCAGTTCCCTCAGGGAGGCTGCTTGTTAGTGTTATCAGGTATGGCTTTTGTTATATATTTTGGTAAATTTGGTCAATTTTAATTTGTTACTTGGGTGAATTCTAGCCTTGTCATTGAATGGGAGAGAGCACAATGTAAGGGTGATTCAGACAGGGAGGCTGCTTGTTTGTGTTATCAGAGAATAAATGAAGAGTCTACAAAGTTGCCATCCGCCTGTATATATATTTTTTGATAAAATAAAACACACAATGCAGACTACAACCAGTTACACCAGTTATAGACCAGTTACCAGTTATAGAGTTAGTGCAGAGTTGGTGTGTGTTAGTGTAGAGTTAATACATGGCGGACTATGGGGAAGTGAAGAAGGAGATCCTAGCGTGGTGTGGGTGAACCTCCCACCAGGTGGCCGTGGATTCCACCAGTGGAGCTATCAGCCGGGGGTCAAGCCACACGGGCAGATGGACACCCTCCTACACATAACCAAGAGGTGGCTTCAACCCGACCTATATACCACCACTGAGGTTGCAGAAAAGGTGGCCAAGGATCAATGTCCATGTGCCGCCCACAGAATGCCAGGTCGTGACACCCAGCAAACTCCTAACCACCCTGGAGCGCACCTTGGCCACCCTGGAACTTGGCTGGGAAAGATGGCGGAGCCAGACCAGGAGACTTTCGTCTCCAAACTTATGTCCATGTTGGCTGTTGCAGGTAAAACATCTGAAGATGTTCGTCTACCACCCACAGACTGATGGGCTCATCGAGAGGTTCAACCAAACCTCGAAGCAGATGCTACAGCGGATGGTAGATGAGGAAGGGAGAAATTGGGACCTCCTCCTACCTTTTGTCCTCTTTGCCATCTGGGAGTGCCCCCAAGCCTCCACGGGCTTCAACCCCTTCAAACTTCTCTTCAGACGGCAAGCTTGTGGACTGCTGGATGTGGCCCGAGAAGCCTGGGAGGAACAGCCCTCCCCGTTCCCCTCGGTCATCAGTTACATGCAGAAGATGCAGGGGAGGATTAACCGGTGTAAATTCCGTCTAGGAACATATGAGAGCTGCCCAGCAGGAGCAGAAGCGAATGTACAACCGCCCGGCGCAACCCAGGGAGTTCCAGCCTGGTGATCGGGTGCTCCTACAAGTATCAAACAGCTCCTGCAAGTTCCTAGCCCGGTGGCAAGGCCCATACACAGGAAGGGGGCTGTAAACTATCACCTGCAGCAGCCTGTTAATGAAGCAGAGACACAAAAGTACCATGTGAACTTGCTGAAAAAATTGGTAGAGCCGGCACAGGTAGTGTCTGCATTCGCGGCCCTGGACACGGGTCAGAACGAGGGTACCTTGGCCCAGCTGGGTGAAGACCTTACCCCCGCAGCCAAATGCTGGGGGACAACATCATAGAATCCAACAGCCCCTGGTCCAGCCCCACTGTAGTCGTGCCAAAGCCCGACGGAAGTATGCACCTCTGCAATGACTTCTGGAAGCTGATAAAGGTCTCGGAGTTTGACAGCTATACCCTCCCCCAAGTGGATGACCTAGTGGAGTGATTAGGGAGGACCCAGTTCATGTCCACAATTGACCAAAAGGATACTGGCAAGAGGCGCTGGCCTCAAAGGCAAAACAAAGACGACCTTCAGCATGGCCAATGGCCACTGGCAATAACAAGTTCTTCCCTTCGGCCACCATGGAGCACCCACAACATTCCACAACAGCCCTTCACAGCCACCTATCGGGCCGATGTGGTCATCCAGGTCTAAACTTGATCGGATTACCTGTTCCACCTGGGGGATGTCCTGAAGGAGCTGCAGAAGGCCGGGCTGACGGCCAACCCCAAAAAGTGTCACATGGGGCTGACTGATGCACAGTACCTCAGGTACCATATTGGCTGGGGTTTACTGAAGACCCAGATAAAGAAAATTGAGGCAGTGAGGGAGTCGGTGGCCAGCGAGCAAGAAACAAAGATTGCTCCCCTCGTGACTGCCGCTGTGGTGCTGAAGAGATAGCTCTGCTTCAACACCACCAATGTTTTGGACAGCCGGAGAGCCCGTGGCTGTGGGGTAGGGCCACTGACACACACACGGCTGGTGAATGGTGTGCGGCATGGATAAATTCCACCATCCAGCAGCCGAGGGGGACAAAGGGCGATCCTCTGCTTGCAAGAGGAGAGAATGCTCTCAGTGCACGTGCGCTAATCTGTGTTGTGTATTTTCCCCTGGCTGCACCTGCAGCATTGCCTGATGGCAGAACGGGATCCCCACCACTCAGGAAAACCCCAGCACGATCCCGGTAGCACTGCGGATGACTGAGTACTTCACCTCCCGATTCCACTTCTGCACACAAGCACGCACCCATAAACCCTTACAGACTGTTTAACTAAAATTCCTAAACGTGTTACATTGAAACGGCCTCCTGTATGTCTGTGCTCTACCCACCACTGGCTCAATTCCCTACAGTATAAGTTTACACTTGGTGTGTGTGTTAGTGTAGAATTGGTGTGCGTTAGTGTACACATGGTGAGTGTTTGTGTACACTTGGTGTGTGTTAGTGTGCTGAGGTCAATGAGAGGAATATATGCTGTGATAAACTCTTGGCATTGCAAGGCCTTTCAGTGCTATGAGTGCAGCTAATTGGACTTTAAATGTTCTTTAAAATGGAACCAGTATTTTTTGTAAGAACCAACAAGTGTGTTTTTTGGTAATAATGACAGTCAGCCTGGATTTGTCTCGGCATGCATCATCTGTCTCGTTTCTCAGTACTTGACTGTGGGAGTGAGTGTTCATTATGAAGTCATGTTTAGTCCTGAATAATTATATTTTTTACAAATTGCTGTTTTGTCTGATCTAATGTTATGGAAGTGAATGTCCCTGAGATCTGACTCTTTTCTGTAACATGAGAGTTTTTCAAGTTGATAGTCAGGGCCCAAGTCTGACATTACTGCTGAAACAGGTCCAGGTTCTGCTGTAGCTCCTGAGTGGTGCCTAGACATTTAACAAAGTCTCATTTTAACCTATGACTACTGAATTTCACCCATCTTCACACATCTTTTTTCATCTCACATCCTACAAATGTTGGGCCTCAAATACATCATATGGAGCTATGCACCTATCAGCTTGGGACTGCGTTTTGAGCACTGTACATCCTCCATCCTTTTCTCCTCACTCTGATGACCTGGGACATGCAGTGGCTGCTGCATGAGAAACCTGGTGTGTTTTGGTTGTATCTAGTTTCTTCATGTGGAGTGTTCACATCAAATACTGATTGGTTTCTTTGTGTGCAGGCCGGGAAATGAGGAAACTACAGAGACCTCTCCTCTTCTCTTCTTCTTTCTTCTCCTCTCCTCTCCTCTCCTCTGCCAACTGTCCTCCAGCTTCTCGTTAACACTTCCACTTAAATTCCACCTGCCAAATCTCTTAACTGGTCAGAGTCTATACTTTCCTCAGGTCCCAGATCTTAAAGGAAGATTTCTCTTAAAGGAAGAAATATTTGCTAAATAAACTTGACTTATCCATTCATTTATTCATCAAACTGTATTATCACTACAGACAAAAGGAGTGTGTTATTCAGTCAGCATCCTCATCTTCCCTTTAAAATTTGTTATTATACCTGTAAAACACTGTAGACTTGCAAAGATGATTTATGTGGCTTTGCACCCCAACGCTGTTCATTTTAGAGAAAAAAATATCATTACCAGTGAAAAATAAATTTGATTTGATTTTTGCTTCTTTATTCTGTCATGGTGTATCTACAGCAAAGCGAATATGGCATGTTAAGGGAGAAATAAGCTGCCAAAATAGTGGTCTACATTACAGTTTTAACACAAAGGATTAAAAGACAAATCACAATGAAAACGTCGGGGTTACCGTCCCTGAGAATGGAACAAGACGTTGCATTTAGCATAACAGTATGGGGAGCGCCTTACGCGCATGACCGGTATCTGAAGCTTGTGTAAAATCATGCCTCTACTTATAGGCCTGCCATGATCAGGTGACGTGGCAATTAAGTGCGTCGCATGATATATATATGGTACCTGTGAACCCCGCCGCCAGCCTCTATTATCTGAAGCGAAGACGCAATTCACAGGCCTGCCCTGGTATGACAATGCTATGCAACGTCTCGTTCCCTTCTCAGGGAACAGGGTTACATATGTAACCCCGACGTTCCCTTTCAAAGGGAACTTCGACGTTGCATTTAGAATAACAGTATGGGGAACGTGAATACCCACTCCGTCATACCAAGGGTACGGCCTGTCCAAAAATACCAAAGCCCGAGGGTCACTGCAAGACACTCGAGCCCGGGGTGGAATGAACATCCAGGCTGTAATAACGAATGAACGTGTGTGGCGTAAACCACCTTGCGGCCGCACACACATTGTGCAGGATGTCCGCCGCCCTGTGACAGCTCGCTGACCAGAGAAGACCAGAGACGGCTGGAAATGTGGGACGGGCTCGGCCAGGGCAGGCCCTACAGTAGCACTGGGGGCTGGATGTCCCGGCCGCCTCATGTCCCCTGATATGTCCCTCCGTGACCCATCAGGACCGTTCCTTCCATGCCTGCCTTGCCTTTATGATCATTCTCAGATCAGGCCTCCCAGCAGGCTGTGGCTGTGGCCAGCCGGTCACCCTGGCTTTCTGCGGGGGGAGGCGGGCCGCCACACTCATCTTCTGCATCTCCCTCGCACCAACACTGGCCCGGGCTCCACTCACGGAGGCCCGTGCGAACTCGACACGACGGGGAAGGAACCGGCTGAACGCCGCCGTTTGCTGTGTTTCGTCGCGAAACCTGTCGGAGATGGCATTGACTGCGCCACCAAACAGGCCGGAAGGCTCAACAAGGGCGTTCAGCAAGGAGACCCTATCCTTGTCCCCCATCCCTGACAGGTTGAGCCATAGGTGCCTCTCCGCCACAACCAGGCTACCTATTGAACGGCCGATATGACGAGCCGTTTGCTTGGTCGCCCGAAGAGATAAATCTGTGGCGCGGCGCAGCTCTGCCACTGCCTCTGGCCCAATTCCCTCACCAGTATCCAGCTCACTCAGCAGGTCTGCCTGGTAGGCCTGCAACACTGCCATTGTATGCAGGGACCCCCGTGCAAGACCCGCCGCCGCAGGCTTTGCCCATCAACCCCAAGTGACTTTACACAGTTTAGATGGTAAGGTTGGCCTCCTAAATTACCTGCCGTAGATGGAGAGGGTGGCTTTCCGCGCCTCCTCCACCTTTGGCATCACCGCGGCCTGCGCACCCCCACCATGGCTGAGTAATCAGACTTTTGCGGGGGTTATAAACACGGCTAGTGTAAGGTTTTCTCCAGAAGCGTGAAATCTCATCATGCACTTCTGGGGAAAAGGGGAGTTTTCTGTAGTGTGGGGAGCTTTGTGTTTCCTTCACTGGAGAGGAAACGATCATCCAGCCTGCTACGAGCCACTTCCTCTTCCCCAGGCCAGTCTAGATTCCAACTTCTGGACCGCCCTAATGATCACCTCAAGCAGCTTTTTATATGCCTGAGAGCTGCTGTCAGTTATTGGGGAAAAGGCGCGCCTCTACCGCCTCCTCAGAGTCAGCGAGGGTGTTTTGGCTATGCATAGGGGAAGGAGGAATGTAATGCGAGCTCCAAAGTCAGGCGAAAGAGCCGGACCCGGAAGACAGAGCAAGAGATAGAGCTGAACTCGTCTCAGGCTCCTCTTCCAAATCCATACACACGAACCCCAGGACCTGAGACGGCTGGCTGCCTCAACAGCGGCCGCCCAGACCCGAGGGGCTCTGAGACCCAACTCCCATCAGGTGAGAAGAGAGCGAGCGGAGAGCGTAGTTGCCTAATCGTGAAGAAACGTTCACAATGCTGACAGTCAGACCCCTCGAAGGCTGCTGTGGCATGCGCACACTTACGCCCAAACACTTCACAGAAAGCGTGTCCGTCTCCTCCGTGATGAAACGGGGAGGCGTACACACTCTCTGAACTTTCCCTCGGTCATTTTTGCTCTTTCCTTTACTTTTCTTAAAAGGGGATAGAAAAGTTGAGAGATTTTGAGAAATACCGAGGAGAAATTAAGCCGTTTCTTTTCTTTACCACAAACCACAGACATGCAGTCTCGCTGAAGATAATAAGGCTGGCGGCGGGGTTCACAGGTGCCATATATATATCATGCGACCGCTTAATTGCCACGTCACCTGATCATGGCAGGCCTATAAGTAGAGGCATGATTTTACACAAGCTCCAGATACCGGTCACGCGTGCAAGGCGCTCCCCATACTGTTATGCTAAATGCAACGTCGAAGTTCCCCTTGAAAGGGAACACAAATGTGTCTTGTTTATATAAACATGCTTGAATTCATCAACATACATTCATTACAGACAATCCCCCTTATATTGTGGGTCTGTGTTTTGCTCCTGTTTATCTGTAACAAATCAAATTAGCACTATCAATATAAATAACAACAAACCCAATACTCCAATTATGTAATGTAATACTTTATAATATACATTATATTAATAGAGCAAAGTTTATTTCTTACAGACGTTTTAACGATATATAATATAATTGCAATATTTAGGCACACTATTAGAAGGCGTGAAAAAACCTTTTCATGAAAGAATATTGATTAATGCAGAGTCTGCCTGGAATATTTGCAGTGTTATAATTAATTTAATGCACCTCCTAAACCACGGGTAAAACAGAGCATAAATAGATGGATTAATGGTGGAATTAAGATAACTCACAATAAAGAGTTTATGAATAGGTTTTGTCTGTAGTTCAATAACATCACCTAATAAACAATAAATAAAATACGGAAGTAAACAAATCAGAAACACAGACACTAAAATTCCCAGGACTTTAGCTGCTTTTCTCTCAGATTTCATCGAGTGTGAGGTGATTCGAGTGTGAGGTGTTTTAGGCCGTGTGTGATTATTAAGCTCTCTGATATCAGTGGCATGTTTCTTAGCAATCACACACACTCGAGTATACAATATGATTATGACAGAGAGTGGAAATATAAATGAATATACAAGATCAATTACAGTCCAAACATTATTTATAAAGATAAAACACTCTACAGGACAAATGACAAAACCCATTAAGCTTACATTGAAATAATAGAATATTATGCTATATGCTAGACACACACACCAGTTAGAATAAACCACAATGCACATAGTCCACTTAGAGATTTTGATTGCATATATAAAGGGGTTTGAGAGAGCCAAAAATCTATCCAGAGCGATCAGAGCGACATTGTAGATGGATAACCCCACGATGAAAAGTGGCAATCATGCAAAATATGATGCAGAAACGTCTCCCAAAAATCCAGCACGACTCGATTATCCAGATTAACACTGGAAGCATTACTAAAGTACCGATGAGGAAATCCGACACAGCCAGAGAGAGCACGAGCATGTTTGTCCGTGTGTCAAGCTGCTTGAAGTGAAGAACAGAGATAATGACGAGAAGATTTCCACATACTGTTAGAAGAACCACAGCAGCTGAACACGTGTACAGAAAGATATGAACTGCAGGAGATCCAGATCTCTCTGGACAGGAGAAATGCTCACAGCGATCAGACTGGTTAAACTCCGTCAGGTTCATAAGTACAGCATAGAAAAAGTCTTCAACATATTTAAAAATAACCATATATTAGGTGTTGCCTTTGAAAAACATTAACAGTAATCTGATACATGATAGAGCAAGCCAGCTCTGATGTTTTTATTGGTTGTAATTTGAGCACACCTCCCAAGTTTGAGTGACAGTTTCAGAAATATGATGTCATAGGTTGTTCAAACAGAAGCCTTAGCTGAGATTTAGCTTAAAATAATTTGCTTAAAAATAAATAATGATGCATTGCATGTGTTCTGCCATGGTTTTGTATCAAACCAGAAAACTAGTGCACTCATTAATATCACAACATTGTGCCACTTTTGTATTTGACATCAGTACTGTGTTCAACATTCCTAGGTCCGTGCAACCTTCTAGCCGAGTTCCTGCCAGGTTTCTGCTGATTCTGAGTGACAGGATACCCTGGTGCTTATCCAGTGTTCATAGAACCACAGTTACATACATAACAAGCATTTTCTTTCACTATCACTTGAATAACCTATGTCCCAATATCATGAGGGACCGACCCTCAGGAGTGAATGGAAAGGTGTCCAGAGATGTCCACCACACTCACTCACGACACTGGAAGGAACTATGTTAACTTTGTAAAACATGGAATAGGACATGGAATAGGTGCAAGATAACACCCAGGTAGGAAAAGCACAGGTTATCTGGAACAGCATGCCTATTATTAATGCCCATGAGCAGCAGACACATCATGTAGACTGTAATTTAACAGTAAGGGCTGGCATCGGGTCTGCCAATAGGCCAAGAAAGTGGGACTCTCTGTGTCTTTCACCATGACATACAAAAAAATTAACTACTGATTGAATCACTGCTGTCCAGTCTAAATAATACACTATATTGCCAAAAGTATGTGGACACCTGATCATTACATCACACCCATATGTGGGCCTTCCCCAAACTGTTCCTACAGAATTGGTTGCACACAATATTCGAGAATGTTTTTGGATCCTGTAGCATACATTAAGATTTCCCTTCACTGGAATTAAGGGGCCTAGCCCAAACCTGCTGCAGCATAACTGTGGCACTGTGCAAACAGCTTTTTCTTGTATTCCAGTACATTTACTGTACTTAAACAAATACTATCAAAAACAATCAAACCTGTTAAAAATGAATAAACTCTTCCCTTGTGTACCTAAAGCCATTAAATTAGCTATTATCAAACCATTGTGGAGAACCCAGTGTGTGTGTATGTGACGATACCTGTTGGAGACAAGTGCAGACGGGCATGGTAGCGTGTGTAGACTCGTCGGATGAGTAAACTTAGGGTAAATTTACATAACTTAGGGTGAGTCACAGGTGTTCGCGCCCTGGTGAACTCGAGCGCAGGCATGGCTGGGAAGTGTAGTTCTAGTCCGCCATGTTTGTAGGCAGCACTGCATTCTGAGCACCGCAGCTGTGAAATCCCTCCGAGGCCTCCCTCTCCTCCGGGGGCCCGGTCTATCTGGGTGAGCAGCATGGAATTCCCTGTGCAAGTTTGCGTCCAGAATGTCCTGGGATAGGATCCAGCACTGCTCCTCTGCGCCATATGCCTCCCAGTCCACCAGATATTCGAGTTTTCCTCTCCTACATCTGGAGTCCAGAATGTCGCGGACGCAGTAGGCTGGGTGGCTTTCAATCTCCAGTGCTTCCGGTGTGGAGTCATCCGGCACCGCCATGGACAAGAGACCTGGTGTTACTGGCTTGAGGAGAGAGACATGGAATGACGGGATGACGCGGCTGTGCTTGGGCAGGTCCAGGCAATATGTGGCTTCATTAATCGGCTTCAGAATCCGGAAGAGGCCGATATACTTGGGATTAAGTTCTCTGCCCGGGAATGGCACTTTAGATCTGTTGTGGAAAGCCACACCCTGTCTCTGGGTTGATAGTTCGGGGGATTCCTCCGGCGCCGGTCTGCCTCCTGTTTGGCGGTGCGGGAGGCCTGCACCAACTGTTGATGAGCGTGTTCCCAGACCTGTTCTCTCAGGCGGAACCACTCATCTACTGCTGGTGAGTCAGTGGGAGAGGCGTTCCAGGGAAACAATGGTGGCTGATAGCCCAAGACACACTGAAAAAGGAGTGAGCTGGTCGTAGAGAGTTTTGTGCGTATTCCCCACCCCCCGAGGAAGTGGCCCCAGCCCTCCTTTGATTGGTGGCACACAAAAGGTTTCAGAGGAATCGTATGACTTCTTGATTGGATTGTTCTGTCAGTCCGTTGGCCTGGGTGTGGTAACCGGAAGTGAGATTAATGGTGACCCCTATCTTCTCCATGAAACTGGCCCAGATGTGAGACATGAATTGCAGACCTAAGTATCTAAAAACATGTTGGAAATGTAGTTTGGCTGTGGCAATGGCAGATGGGACGGCTGGTAATGGGATCTGGTGCCGAGATTTTGAAAACTGATCGACGACCGCCAGTATCACAGTGTTAACTTGTGACTCCGGCAGGTCCGTTATGAAGTCTAGTGCCAGGTGGGACCACGAGCATACAGGTGTGGGGAGAGGTACCAATTTTCCGGCTGGTACAGCATGCAGCACTTCCGACTGAGCACAGGTGGAACATGAGGATATGACACGATGTACCTCCCTAGGCATGTGGGGCCACCAATATTTTTCAGCCAACAGTTGGTAAGTGTGATGAGCTCCCGTGTGACCCGGCGCAAGTGTCGTATGGTTCCAGGTGGTACTGTCTCGGTACAAATTGTTTACGTGGAGAACATGCTGTCAGAACTCATGACCTGGGGAAGCGAACTAAGGCTTGATCTAGGGACCACTCTATGGCACCAACAATACAGGAGTGGGGCAAGAAATGATCTTCATGGCTCTCCTGACTTTCAGGGGAGTGGATTTGAGATAGAGCATCGGCCGTCGTGTTCTTTGCTCCTGGCCTATATGACAGGGAACCTAGAGAAGAACAGGGACCAGCAAGCTTGGTGAGGCGTAAGCCATTTGGTAAGCCTGTTTCAGGGCCTCCTGAATGTACTCTTCCATGGCCCGATGTTCAGCTTGGGAGAGTTGGTACACACGACCCCAAGGGGGACTGGCTCTGGGTAGGAGGTCTATGGCGCAGTCGTAGGGTCTGTGTGGGGGAAGACAGACAGAAGTCAGGTGATCAGGCCAACAATCCAAACAGGGCATGGTAGGGAATCATAACCGTTAAACAGGCAGAGATATCCGAAAACAAGGAAATTCCATAATGAAGATAAAGGCTTGGGCAAACAGCTGAGTTGCTATAACTGAGTGTTTACTCTGCGCCACGCTGACATTAACAAGGCCTTTTATAAATTAGGGTAAGTCACAGGTGCTCTCACTCAGGCAAACTCGAGCGCGGGCATGGCAGGGAAGTGTAGTTCTCGTCCGCCATGTTAGTAGGCGGCACTGCATTCTGAGCACCACAGCCGCGTGATCGCCGGCGATGTAACTGTGTGTGTGTGTCTGTATGTGTGTGTGACGGAGGACTTGGGAGACAATATTAATAAATATATATATATATTTTTTTTTCCAATATTAATAAATAATATAAATAAATAAGAAATACAAACAAATCCCAACAGCTTGTGATGTTCACATTCAAGTTCACGTGTAAGCCAAGTGTGTTGTGGGCGATCCATTGGGCTTGGGCACCAAGACCATGAAGCTGCATAAATCACTGTGGGACTCCTTGAATTCTCCCATGTCAAACATAGCCTTGAGCTCATCCTGAACCACTTTTTTGTGTTCAGCTAACAAGTAGGGCCAGCTGCATACAACCATGCCTGGAGGCATCTCAATGTGGCGCTCAATGAGGACTGTGTGACTGGGCTGTCTGGGATGGTGAAAGGTGGTGAAGAGTCATTGACTTTAGATATGAAAGCAAGATTAGGCATCAATGCAGCAATGTAATCTTGGTGTGATCCTCTGTGCAAATTATACACTGACTTTCTAGGGAGTGTTTCCAGCACCCTGACCCCAAGTTCCTAACATGCTAGAAAATAAAAGAATTGCTCTAATGTAATGACCAATAAAGACTCATTATCATAGAGGCCAATCAGCTCCATTACTGATTCTATTATTTTCAGCCAAATTCTAATACAAATCTCTATGAGAAATACGGCATAAAATGGTCTGCGGCCTTCATCTCTCAGTTCATTCATTGCAGAGTTAAGTTGCCTGTGGAACTGATTTTTAGTCCTAGATTGTTATAGTGTGATGAGTGAGTCTTTCTCTCTCCCTCTCTCTCCTCTCTCTCTCTCTCTCTGCACATGCGCAGTGGAAGAGTGAGCGTGGTGAGTGGAGGACGCAAGAGTGGTTTGGTATCTTGCAAAAGTTTTTCGAGAGTTTGGCCTTTTTGCTTTCTTTAAGTTATTGAAGGTCTAGCAGTGTTTGGTGAAAGTTGAGAGCGGGTGAGGGTGAGTGGGATGCCATGGCCTCCAAGGCCGAAGGGGAGACGCTGTCTCACCACCATGGCGTCAGGTGTGTGCCGGTGAATGGAGAGCAGGTGGAGGAGGTTCTGCTAGTGGTGGGAGAGTGGGTCAGGTGTGAGAACATCTACTCCGCCTCCCGAATGTACAAAGCTGTGGTGATCTTCATGAAAAGAAATACCAACAAGGTGTGCAAAAGTGGAATAATGCTAAAAGGTGAGATGCTAAACATTACCCCTCTTTCTGCTCCTGCGACAAGGGAATTAATTTCTAACGTGCCCTCCTTCGTAAAAAACGAATCAGTGATGAAGGAGCTGGCAAGTTCGCCTGCCCCATGACTGATCTCCCGCTCGGCTGTAAAGACTCAGCAGTGAAATATGTCCTGTCTTTCCAGAGATATGTGTTTCCAGGTGTACATGTTTCTTAACCAAGAACAAACGCTGGATGTTAACTTTAAGTGTAAACACGGAAACAGCTGCTACACCGTCTTTGCCACCAACGAGCGCCTGAGGTGCTTCAGGTGTGGGGAGATAGGACACAAATGGCTGAGCTGACCATACAGTAAGGCACAGCCGGGGAGCTCCGGGGGAGACACTGCCGGGGTGCAGCAGCAACAGCAGCAGCATGGAGACAGCCAGCAGGGGGACACCGGAGAACAGGAGCCTAGAGCAGAGGGGGGTAACGACACACCGAGATCACAGCAAAAAGAGGTCAGTGAGGAACACACCACTGAAACAATCACAGCACCCAGTGACAGCATTGACACCCGCGACCCTACCAGCAACAATGCCAAAACCCATGCCCATACCAGCAACAATCCCGACACCCGTGCCCATACCAGTAACAATCCCGACACCCGTGCCCATACCAGCAATAATAACAACACCCGTGCCCATACCAGCAACAATCCTGACACCCCTGCCTATACCAGCAACAATTCCGACACCCATGCCCATACCAGCAACAATCTCGGCACCCGTGCCCATACCAGCAACAATCCCAACACCCGAGGAGGAGGAAGAGGTCACCACAGAACAACCATGTGTTTTTAACCGTCCACAACAACCTGAGCAACTTTACACAGCAGAACAGATTAACCAGTTTTTAAAAATGACTAAAGGAAAACGAAACGTCATACTGACTAAATTCTTTCCGGACAGGAGGGCCTTCATAAAATCTGTACAGCACACCATGGGAGTAATGTCACCCAGGAAACATTACAGATTAAAGAAATGGGCAGCAGTTGGCGGCTGTGGCGCAGTTGGTAGAGTGGCTTGTCCACTAATCGTAGGGTTGGTGGTTTGATTCCCAGCCCAGGTGACTCCACATGCTGTAGTGTCCTTGGGCAAGACACTGAACCCCAAGTTGCTCCTGATGGCAAACTATCACCTTGCATGGCAGCTCTGCTTCCATTGGTGTGTGTGTGAATGAGACACAGTGTAAAGTGCTTTGGACAAAAGTGCTATATAAGTGCATTTACCTCCTTTTATCCTTGAGGGGGGAGCTGTCGGGGTTCTTTTTTTATCTTTTTTCTTCCATCTTTCTTTCTTCTTCTTATTCCCTCTTTTCTCTTTTTTTAGATGGAAAATTTTTTCTTCAATAATGTATGTATATAAATGTATCAATAGTTAATGATAAATAAAGTTGTTTTAAAAAATAAATAAATAAAAAAAACTCACATGGCAGGTGGATTCCTGATAATGAATCGTAATTTTTGTTTTTATCTCCATTTGCTCTACATTTGCCTTGTTTACTGTCACTGTAATTGTAGATTCGGTCTTGTAATAAAGTCACTAAAGTGGTTGCGAAAAACTTTTAACAAAATTATTTGACTTGATAGGGCCAGAGGTACAAAAGCACTTGACGTCACTGTATGCTTTTCTAAAAAAAATTATCCACACTATCCAAAAACCAGCTGATTTTGATTTGAGAATTTGTTACACACATATTTACACGATAGTATAATTTTCTACACAGAACTGACTATGTATTTTTTTCAACCAAGGTATGACATCATGGGGGTGTGACCAATTTCTGTTCTATAAAAGAACCAGAGCTGCTTCAGCCATAAGTCATTCATATGTGACCTTTTACAGTTAGTGGTTTATATTGGAAGCATGCAATATACGAGGTATTTCTTTAAATTTTTAGATACATTAGAGAAATGCTGTATTCATGAATCTGACGGAGTTTAACCAGTCTGATCTCTGTGAGCATTTCTCCTGTCCAGAGAGAGATAATTTCTCCTGCAGTTTATATATTGTCGTGCGTGTGTTCAGCTGCTGTGGTTCTTCTAACAAGTGTGCGGTATATGCTCGTCTAAACTCCATCTCTGTTATTCACTTCAAGCAGCTTCACACAGCAACAAACATGCTCGTGCTCTCTCTGGCTGTGTCGGATTTCCTCGTTGGTGCTTTAGTGATGCCGCCGATGTTAATCTGGATAATCGAGTCATGCTGGATTTTTGGGAGAGATTTCTGCATTTGTTTCTTATTGTTTAGTGGTTTCCTCATGATTTGTTCCATCTATAATATTGTTCTGATCGCTGTGGATAGGTATTTGGCTCTCTCAAACCCCTTTCTCTACATGAACAGAATCACTAGAAGGACTGTGTGCATTGTGGTTTCTTCTAACTGCTGTGTGTGTCTGACGTATATCACAGCAGTCTATTATTTCAATGGAAGCTTCATGGGTTCTGTAATGTGTCCTGGAGAGTGTATTTACTTTCTTAATGAGGTTTGGTCTGTACTTGATCTTGTTGTATCATTTATATTTCCACTTTCTTCCATTATCATATTTTATACTCTAGTGTTTGTGATTGCTAAGAAACATGCCACTGCTATCAGAGAGCTTAATAATCACACACGGCCTAAAACACAGAAAATCACCTCACACTCGATGAAATCTGAGAGAAAAGCAGCTAAAGTCCTGGGCATTTTAGTGTCTGTGTTTCTGATGTGTTTACTTCCGTATTTTATTTACAGTTTATTAGGTAATGTTATTGAACTACAGACAGAAACTCTTCATAATCTAGTGATTGCGCTTTATCTCAATTCCACCATAAATCCTGTTATTTATGCTCTGTTTTACCCGTGGTTTAGGAGGTGCATTAAATTAATTATAACTCTGCGAATATTCCAGACAGACTCTGAATTAATCAATATTCTTTCATAAACAGCCTCTTTTCAATGATGTGCCTAAATGTTGATTTTATATTAGATATAATTTAAGTTTATAAGTTCTATAACAAATCTAATTCCCACCATCAATATAATAAATATGTACTGTATTATATAATATGAGAGCAGCACTACCATACATATTATATATATATATATATATATATATATATATATATATATATATATATATATATATAATATAATATGTATGGTAGTGTATTATATAATATAATACAATATAATGATTATCTGGATGTTTGGGGAGAGGTTTTTGTGGTTTTTCGGTTGCTTACTGTTTCATAATATTATCCATCTATAAAAACACTCTGTGGGTCAGTATTTCACTCTCTCAATCCCATTTCTCGACATAAACACAATCTCTAGGAGGACTTTGTGTCCTGTCATTTTCTTTAATTGGTAATGAATAATTGTATTTGCTCTTTTCACATGTGAAGACATATCTGATTAATTATAACTCTGCAAATATTCCAAACAGACTGTGAATTAATAAATATTCTTTCATGAACATGCTTTTTTCAGTCCATCAGATGATTTCCCAAATATTTCCAATACATTGGAATAGAAGGGCCATTTCTTTTATTTTTTTCTATACACTGAATGTTTTGAGGTCAAAAGTTGAAATGATAGACCAGAATCCCAGCTTTCATTTCCTGGTATTCACATCTGGATGTGTTAAACAACTAAGAACATAGTTGGTGGCAAACCACCCAATTTTAGGCGAGCAAAAGTATAGGAACATATATTCTTAAAGTAAATGAAAGTAAATAACAGTTAATACTTGGTTCCATATATCTTGCTTGCAATAACTGCATCAAGCTGGGGACCCACTAACATCACCAAACTGTTGCAATATAGTTCAATAATGCTTTTCCAGGCTTCTCGTGCAGCTTCTTTCAGTTGTTGCTTGTTTCCATAGGTTTCGCCCTTCAGTCTCCTTTTCTGGATGTGAAATTCTGCTCAATTGGGTTAAGGTCTGGTGGTTGACTTGGCCAGGCTAAAACATTGTTCCCTTTCAAAGGGAACTTTGACGTTGCATTTAGCAGTATGGGAACGCCTTGGGTGTGACCGGTATCTGAAGCTTGTATAAAATCATGTCTTTACTTATAGGCCTGCCATGATCAGGTGACGTGGCAATTAAGCGCGTCGCATGATATATATATGGCACCTGTGAACCACGCCGCCAGCCTTATTATCTTCAGCGAGACTGCATGTCTGTTGTTTGTGTGACAAAAATGCTTCATTTCTACTCAATATTTTCTCAAAATCTCTTACCTTTTCTATCCCCTTTTAAAGAAAAGGAGAGGTAAGTAATGAGCGACAAAGAGTTCAAGAAGTGTGTAACGTGCTCCCGTTTCATCACGGATGAAAAGTGCACACTTTCTGGGTGAAGTGTTAGTGGTGTAGTATGCGATGGCAACCTCGAGAGGCTGCGCATGGTAACGCTACATTAAGCAGCTCGACTCGCGCTATTCTCAAAAAAAAAACTGAAGCTGAGCGAGTCGAGTTTCAAAGCCTCGCAGATCTGGGCCGGCCGCTGCCGAGGCAGCCAACCGTCTCAGGTTCGTTGGATTTCTTAAATCCGGAAGAGGAGCCGGAGACGAGCGCTGCTCTATCTCTCTCTCTCTGTCTTCCGGGTTCGGCTCTCCGCTGGATTTTGGAGTTCTCGTCGCGACTCCTCCTCCTGCTATGGAAAGCCAAAGGGGTAATAACGCCCCCTCTCTGGCTCCGAAGAGTTAGAAGGATGTGTTAAAAACTGAGAGCAGCGTATAAAGAGCTGCTTGAAGTGATTACCCAGTGAAAGTAAATACTTCACACTGCAGAAACTCCCCTGTCTTCCAGAAGTTATGACAAAATTTCACTTCTGGCGGAAAACCATGCTTAAGCCATAGTCATAACTCCACGATGTTGGATTATTTGGCCATTGTGGAAATGAATGGCATGGCTATTTAGCTATGCCTGAGGTGGAGGAGGCGCTTGCTAGCTACCTCTCTCCACCGATGGCAGGTAATTACAGGGGCCGGCTTGCATCCAAGGTGGCATTGGTGGGCAAGCCTATGCAGTAGTAGTCTTGCTTGTGGGTCACTGCAGACAATGACAGGGTTGCAGGCCTACCAAGCAGACCTGCTGAGTGAGCTCGACTTATGGAAAAAAAAAAGTTGTCTCAAGCTCATCCGGGTGTCCACGAGTAGAGCCTGGGCCAGCACTAGTATGGGGGAAACCCAGAAGGTGAGTATGGCTGCCCGCCAACCCCCGCAGACAGCCAGGGGAACCGGGCTGTGGAGGGATGTATCTGGGTACATGAGGTTGTTAGGGCAGGTAGCCCCCAGTGCTACTGTAGGGCCTCCCCTAGCCAAGGTGGTCCCCAAGTTTTCGTGTTCCCTGGTCAGCAAGCTGTCACAGGGCAACGGAAATCTGATGCTTCTCTCCAATATAATGTGGAATAGCTAACGTCACTAGAAGACCATAGGGCAGCCTGCAAGCTACGGCCAAATGTGTCTCCATGAGTTCTGTCTACCATAGAAAGGGTTACCGGGTCCAGTTATATCCCCCCCACCCCCCCCCCCCCATTCACAGTCGTGCTCACCACAGAAGTCAGCACAGACCAGAGACCGACATTAGCGCAGGAAGTAAGCTCCCTTTTGGACAATGGGGTCCTGAAACATGTACCCTGTTCCCTCAGGGAGGGAGGGTTGCAGCCTTTATTTCCTGTTCCGCAAAAAAGTGGGAATATGCGGCCAATTTTAGATCTGCATCATCTGAACCGTACTCTTCGGACATACAGGTTCAGAGGCTGATGTTCAAATGTATCGTGCCACAAATCCAGTTCGAGAACTGGTTTGTGGTGATAGGTCTAAAAGGTGCCTGTTTCCGCATAGGAATATTGCTAGCTTTATCCCCTCGCACCTTCACAAAGTGCATGGATGTCACTCTGGCTCCATTGGGACTCCAGGGCATCTGTGTACCAAACTACCTGGACGACTGTATAATTCTAGCACGATCCAGGGAGCTGGTGGTTCAACATTGAGATGTTGTTCTCGCCCACATGATGAACTGGGGGCTCAGGTTGAATCTCAGAAAAGTTGGTTTTCCCCGGTGCAGTGGACAACTTTTCTAGGGGTTATAGGATTCTACTACGATGAGGGCATTTCTATCCCCAACAGGTGTAGTGTCAATCCTATCAGCACTGAGCTAGATAAAGCTGTATCTTGGGAGCCTAGGGTGGAATCCACACATGTGGCTGAGGTCACATCTGTATGCTGCCCCCCCATCACTGCTCCCACTAGCTCTAGCGAGAGTTTGCCAAGATACCCTGCTAATAGCACCTTTTTGGCAGCTCGAACATGGTTCTGAGAGATAATATCTCTGCGAGATGGCACTCCTTGGGAGATTCCCGTCCACAGGGATTCACTGTGGACCCAGTAACTGCGCAATAGCTACAGTCCTGGAGCTCCTACAATAACATTTATCAGCGGGGTGAGCTCCTTCTACAAACAGGGTTATGTGGCCGCCATTTCGGCCAGCCACGCCCTGTTGAGGGAGCCTCTGTGGGGCAACATCCTCTAACTTCGAGGTTCATGCGTGGTCTCAGATGGCTGAGGCCCATCTGCAGGCCGCGCATACCTTCCTGGGACCTTCTATGGCCCTGGAAGGTCTGTCGGCTGCCCATTCGAGCCCCTAGAGTGGATCTACTGTCTCAAGCCGGAGGGCTGATTTATCACGCTCGGCCAGAACTCGGCAACTGTGGGTCTGGCCCCTGAGGGGCACCAGCTCATAGATTCGGGTCTCACAACTGAGATTGTTGAAACCATGTTAAAAGCTAGAGCACCATCCACAAGGAAAACACATGCACTCAAGTCGTAAGCTTTTTGTCATGTGGCATGAGGGACGCTACCTAGACCCAGTGAACTGCAAAATTGCTACAGTCCTGAGTTCTTACAGAATGTTTCTTCAGCGGGCTGGGCTCAGTCTTCAATCAGGGTACTTGGCCGCCATTTCGGCCAGCCATGACCCTGTTGATGGAGCCTCTGTGGGGCAACATCCTCTACCTTTGAGGTTCATGCGTGGTGTCAGATGGCTGCGGCCCATCTGCAGGCCATGCATACCTTCCTGGGACCTTCTATGGTCCTGGAAGGTCTGTCGACTGCCCCTTTCGAGCCCCTGCAGTGGATCCCATCCACAATGAATTCAAATGCACTTCGGTGTCAGCTTTTGTCTTGTGGCATGAGGAACGTCACCTAGACCCAGAGAACTGCGCAATTGCTACAGTCCTGGAGTTCTTACAGAACGTTTCTCAGCGGGCTGGGCTCCTTCTACAATCAGGGTTACTGGGCCGCTGCTTCGGCCAGCCATGCCCCTGTTGATGGAGCCTCCGTGGGGCAACATCTTCTAACTTTAAGATTCGTGCGTGGTGTCAGACGGCTGCGGCCCATCTGCAGGCCGTGCATACCTTCCTGGGACCTCCTGTGGTCCTGGAAGGTCTGTCAGGTGCCCCATTTGAGCCCTTAGGGACCTACCGTCTCAAAAGCCGCAGGGTTGATTTATCATCCTTGGCAAGAACTAAGGAAGCTGTGGGTCTGGCCCCTGAGGGGCACCAGCTAATGGATTCTGGTCGCACGACTGAGGTGGTAGAGACCATGTTTCTACAATGACATTTCTCAGCGGGGTGGGGTCCTTCTACAATCAGGGTTATGTGGCCGCCATTTCGGCCAGCCACACCCCGGTTGAGGGAGCCTCTGTGGGGCAACATTCTCTCAAGGCTCAAGTGGCGCCTTTTTATCTGGTGGTGTGAGGAACGTCAGCTACACCCAGTGAACTGTGCAATCGCAACAGTCCTGGAATTCTGACAAGAACGTTTCTCAGCGGGTTGGCTCCTTCTACTATCGGGTTTACGTGGCTGCCGTTTCGGCCAGCCCTGACCCTGTTGAGGGAGCCTCTGTGGGGCAACGTCCTCTAACTTCAAGATTCATGAGTGGTGTCAGACGGTTGAGGCCCATCTGCAGGCCATGCATACCTTCCTGGGACCTTGCTGTGGTCTTGGAAGGTCTGTCAGGGACCCCATTTGAGCCCTTAGAGTCAGCCTCTGAGAAGCTTCTGACTCTAAAGGTAGCTCTTTTACAGGCCCTGACATCTCTCAAGCGAGTGGGAGGTTTACAATCTCTCCGTTGCCCCTCCTGCCTTGAATTTACCCCTAGATAAGCCAAGTCCTTCCTGTACCCTAGGCCGGATTATATTCCTAAAGTGCCTACATTGGCTGCCCACCCTGTGGTGTTGCAGGCTTTCTCCCCTCCTCTGTCCTCTGACCAGAAGAAGAGAGGATGCACCCGCTGTGTCCAGTAAGCACTCCCTGTACTTATTTCCACCGCTCCGGCCAGTGGCGTAAGTCAGAGCAGCTACTAGTCTGCTTTGGCAGCGACAGGAAAAGTGATGCTGTGTCAAAGCAGTGCATCTCTACTTGGATCGTTGAAGGCTTTGTCCAAAGGGGTTTCCTTGCAGGATGTGTGTGCGGCTGCAGGGTGGTCTATGCCTCACACGGTCATTTGTTATGACAGCCTGGATATTCATCCCTCCCCAGGCTCGAGTGTCCTGCACTGACCCTCGGGTTTGGATATTTTTGAACAGGCCATACCCTCGGTATGACTGAGTGGGTATTCCCGTTCCCATACTGCTAAATGCAACGTCGAAGTTCCCTTTGAAAGGGAACGTGAGGGGTTACGCATGTAACCCTGTTCCCTGAGAAGGGAACGAGACATTGCATAGCACTGTCATACCGGGGCTGGCCTGTGAATTGCATCTTCGCTTCAGATAATAGAGGCTGGCGGCGTGGTTCACAGGTGCCATATATATATCATGCGACACGCTTAATTGCCACATCACCTGATCATGGCAGGCCTATAAGTAGAGGCATGATTTTATACAAGCTTCAGATACCGGTCACGCGCAAGGCGTTCCCATACTGCTAAATGCAACGTCTCGTTCCCTTCTCAGGGAACAGGGTTACATGCGTAACCCCGACGTTCTCCTCCCCCTCTAACCCTAAACCCAACCCCCCCTCAAACCCTCCAAAGTCCTTTGTTTAATTGGCAGTGTGAAGTTTCTCCAAATTACACTGGATGCATAACTCTGTAAATCAACAGACAATTTCTGTAGACAAAATCAATTTCTGTAGACTTGTGAATTCATTCATCTGCTACCATCATCAATAAAGATTAGTGAGCCTGTTCCAGAAGCAGCCATGTAAAGCCCAAGCCATGACACTTTGGCCTTTCAATCACTTTGGTAGAGGTTAATCTTGGTTACATAACATTTGTGGCTCTTCTCTGTATGTATTTATAAATTCCCATCTGGCCTTCAGATTCTTACTGCTGATGAGTGGTTCACATTTTGTGGTGTTTCCTCTATATTTCTGCTCTCAAAGTCTTCTTCGATAGCTGGATTGTGGTACCTTCACCCCTACCCTGCGGAGGTTGTTGGTGATGTCACTGACTGTTGTCTTGGGGTTTTTCTCACAGCTCTTACAATGTTTCTGTCTTCAACTGCTGTTGTTTTGTCAGTTAACTCTATTATTTTATTTCATTGAAACGTTCTATAGTAAAAATTTACACGGGAGAATTATTCACCAGACAGTCTGTTAGATCAACCCATGAACATTGTAACAATCACATGATTTGAAACTGTATTAACTTCTTATGAGAAAGCTGATTGAGTTTCTTCAAAGCTTTCATTCCATTTGTGTAAATGTATAACACTCACACCGAGCACAGGTTTGCATGTTTCAAAGGGAACTTGAGTTGAATTTAAAAAAAACAAAAAAACAACATGAACTCCAAAAGAGTGAAACTGTAAGATGACAATTGTGCAGTGGTGGCTCAGTGGTTAAAGGCTGTGGGTTACTGATAAGAAGGTCAGGAGTTCAAGGCCCAGCACTGCCAAGCTACCACTTGAACAAGGCCCTTAACCCTCAAATGCTCAGTTGTATAAATGAGAAAAATGTATGTCACAATGATTAAAGGCTTCTGCCAAATGTCGTAAATCTCACTGATTTTAGGAATGAAAACATGGTTAGGCAACAGTGGTATGACCCAAGATAAGATGGGGTACACATATAATGCTTTAAGCTTGCTCACTTGCTTTCCTAGATGTCAGGATTAGTAGAAATGCTCTTAACAAAGTAATAAAATGTTCAATATTGTATATTTGTCCATCATGGAGAAGACCTAGATGTTTGGCATTATTTGGCAATAATAATGGGTGTATCTTCATCATCTCCCTAGTTCAGTAGTCAGTGAACTGATCAGAGAGTCAGCCATTTTAAAGGTCAGCCATCTCATTCGCAAAATCCTTCCAGTGCATTGGAACATTTGCTCCCTAATAAAATGTCGGGACACAAGACGGCTCACCCCAAGTTTGTTAATGAAACGTAAGACCAAATATGTGTTTGGAGATTAAATCGTTCATGCTTTCTTTTGTTTTGTTTTGTTGTCAATTAAATGCTGCCCATGTTATAAAATAAAGCACATATTACGGGAGGAGTCTAGTCTAGAAGTCTCAGAAGGACTGCTTTAGGAAGGATGCAGTCTTCCATCTGAGAAACACACTGTATTTTTAAGTGGCATGACATAATCTGTATCATGCTGTCATTTAAACTCAGGGGTGTGCTCAATTTCTACACTATAAAAGCACCAGAGCTGATTGAGCCATAAGTCATTTGATGTATGTGTTATCTGTTTAAACTCTGTACACATTAGAGGAATGCTGTACTCATGAACCTGACGAATTCTAACCAGTCTGATCTCTGTGAGCATTTCTCCTGTCCAGAGAGATCTGGATCTCCTGCAGTTTATATCTTACTGTACGTGTGTTCAGCTGCTGTGGTTCTTCTAACAGTGTGTGGAAATATGCTCGTCATCATCTCTGTTCTTCACTTCAAACAGCTTCACACAGCAACAAACACGCTCGTGCTCTCTCTGGCGGTGTCGGATTTCCTCGTTGGTGCTTTAGTAATGCTGCCGATGTTAATCTGGATAATCGAGTCATGCTGGATTTTTGGGAGAGATTTCTGCACCAGTTTTTTGTTGACTGGTGGTTTCCTCACAAGCCTCTCCATATATAATGTTGCTCTGATCGCTGTGGATCGGTATCTGGCTCTCTCAAATCCCTTTCTCTACATGAAAAAAATGTCTAAGTGGACTATGTACATTGTGGTTTTTTCTAACTGGTGTGTGTGTCTCGTGTATAACGCAGCATTCTGTTATTTCAACGGAACCTTCATGAGTTATGTAATGTGTCCTGGGGAGTGTTTCTATCTTGTGAAATATATTCCGTCAGTAATTGACCTTGTATACTCGTTTATATTTCCACTTTCTGTCATAATCATATTGTATACTCGAGTGTTTGTGATTGCTAAGAAACATGCCACTGCTATCAGAGAGCTTAATAATCACACACGGCCTAAAACACAGAAAATCTCCTCACACTCGATGAAATCTGAGAGAAAAGCAGCTAAAGTCCTGGGCATTTTAGTGTCTGTGTTTCTGATGTGTTTACTTCCGTATTTTATTTACAGTTTATTAGGCAGCGTTATTGAACTACAGTCAAAAACATTTCAGAAATTCTTGCTTTTATTTTGTCTTAATTCCACCATTAATCCTGTTATTTATGCTCTGTTTTATCCGTGGTTTAGGAGGTGCATTAAATTAATTATAACTCTGCGAATATTCCAGACAGACTCTGCATTAATCAATATCCTTTCATAAATGGGCTTTTTTTCACGCCTTCTAACGATGTAACAAAATTATTATATTTCTTTATATATAATTTAAGCTTCTGCAACAAAGTATAATAGATGCAGTATTGTACTATGTTATTTAAATGCTATTTTTAATTAGCTGTTGTATATAATGCAATTTAATACAATACAATATACTGTATATTATATTGATAGTGGAGATACAATTTTTCACTGAAGCTCAAATAAGAATACAAAATACAAAACACACACACACACACACACATATATATATATATATATATGTGTGTGTGTGTGTGTGTGAGCCAAAGACCTGCATATTTTGGTAAAACCAAAAACGTTGCTTGTTGAAGCTTGCTCGCTTGCTTAGTAGATGTCAGAACAAGTAGTGAAATTAATGACATTCTCAAAGGAGTCAAATTATGATGTTCAGAGTACATTCAGAATCACAGATAGAGTCCATAGACAGCTCCGGATGATCTCGAGTCAACACCCATGATCAAGCCTCATGCTGAAATCAATATAGAACAAGATCTTTATCTACAGGTGTGCTATTTGTATAACTGTGTGCTATATAGTCAAAAAGTGCAGTTGTGTAACCAGGAACTTCAATACAGTTTTCACAAGAAGTCTGTCTTCTTGAACTTATCCACTGTTAACTGACAGAGACCTTAGTGCAAAACTGTTAGTGACAGTTGCAGTGCTAAGCCATCATAAGATAACTGTTCATAAGAGTTGTGGTCCAAAGAACCTTCATTTACTCATCTGTGCTTTAGTTATGCCATCAATGTTAATTTGGGTGATCGACTCATGCTGGGTTTTTGGGAGAGGTTTCTGTGCTTGTTTTTTGCTGATTGTATGTTTCCTCACGTTCCTATCCATCTGTAATATCACTCTGATTACTGTGGATCGGTATTTGGCTCTCCAGTAGTTCAACTCATGATGTCAAAATTGTATCTAAGGCCATGAATAGATCCTGTGATTGAACAAAATGCTTTGAAGTTGGCTTAAATGTAATGTGTCCTTCAAATATATGAAGTGCCGACTGAGAGAAGTTCATTAGAAAGAATGTCACCTGGAATGCAGAAATGATAGCTTCACCTTAATAGTAAAAATTTGTTCTTATCAAAAAAAAAAAAAAAAAGACTCTCTCCTTCTCTGCTCATACTATTTATTGAATATCATACAGCACTCTGAATAGTGATGATTATGTTGGGCAGAAGGTCAATAAAGATGTTTCTCCACAGGTGACCAATTGTGTCCGCACCAAATGGCACATTTCTGTCTTTGAGCAAAACCCAGAACAGAGTGTGTGGAAATTTACATTTGCATAATAGGAGGTGGAAACACACTGCTATGCTTTTTTTTTCCAATAAGGCAGCAGCATATGTATTATGGTGTCAATCAAAATCGGGGGTGGGATCATTTTCTAAACTATAAAAACATCCAAGAAACTCCCCCATTAAGACCTGAATGAATTTGTATTTAGTTGTTTCAGTAAGCTGTAGACATAAACACTGTATTCATGAACCTGATGGATTTTAACCAGTCTGATCGCTGTGAGCATTTCTCCTGTCCAGAGAGATCTGGATCTCCTGCAGTTTATATCTTACTGTACATGTGTTCAGCTGCTGTGGTTCTTCTAACTGTGTGTGGAAATATGCTCGTCATCATCTCTGTTCTTCACTTCAAGCAGCTTCACACACCGACCAACCTGCTCGTGCTCTCTCTGGCGGTGTCGGATTTCCTCGTTGGTGCTTTAGTGATGCCGCCAGTGTTCATTTGGATGATAGAGTCGTGCTGGATTTTTGATATGGGGTACTGCCTCTGTTTCATGATCACGTCTTTTATTCTTGTAAACCTTTCCATCTATAATATCGGTCTGATTGCTGTGGATCGGTATTTGGCTCTCTCAAACCCCTTTCTCTACACGAACACAATCTCTAGAAGGACTATGTGCACTGTGATTTATTGTAACTGGTGTGTGTGTCTGGTTTATAACACATCACTCTATTATTTCAGTGGAAGCTTTGCAAGTTCTGTAATGTGTCCTGGAGAATGTCTGGTCATTCTGAATGAGTTTTTGTTTGCAATTGACCTTGCAGTGTCGTTTATATTTCCACTTTCTGTCATAATCATATTGTATACTCGAGTGTTTGTGATTGCTAAGAAACATGCCACTGCTATCAGAGAGCTTAATAATCACACACGGCCTAAAACACAGAAAATCACCTCACACTCGATGAAATCTGAGAGAAAAGCAGCTAAAGTCCTGGGCATTTTAGTGTCTGTGTTTCTGATGTGTTTACTTCCGTATTTTATTTATAGTGTATTAGGTAATGTTATTGAACTACAGACAGAATCTTTTCATAAGGTCGTGATATTGCTTTATCTTAATTCCACCATTAATCCTGTTATTTATGCTCTGTTTTACCCGTGGTTTTGGAGGTGCATAAAATTAATGTTAACACTGAAAATATTCCAGACGGACTCTGAATTAATAAATGTTCTTTCATAAAAATACTTTTTTCACTCATTTTGATGATGTGCCTACATGTTGCTTTTATATTAGATATAATTTAAGCTAAATTAATTAATCTAATTCCCACCATCAATATAAAGGTATATATACTGTACTGTACTGTATTGTGTTCTATTATATTATATTACTATATATAATACAATACATAAATATGGCTAATGTACATGTCATTAAAATATAAATATGTACTATGAGTCAGTCTGGCCTAATTTAGATACGGTCAATTTGTTTTCAAAAGATTTGAATAGATTCTGGATAGATTGCAAAGACGTGCAACAGAACTGTTCTCTTGTGATTGTTACTGTAAATGTCTAAAATACAACAAATGGACATTTACACATTGAACAGTTCCACAAGTGATCATACAGCTGTGGAGACAGATTAGATTTTATGAGTGCAAAACAATATGTAGGTACATTCTGTGAGGGAGTGTTCAAATAGTATGTATTGTGCATTCAGTGCAGGCGTTGGTTTTGCTACAGTTACTGTAGTCCAGCTATTATTGTTGTAGCTATTAAATATAGGATTAATAAATTAGGTGATGAACCACATGGCTTAAATAAGTATGATTCGAGAATCCAGAAAACATAATTGTCCTTGTTTGATGAGGTTGAAAGGACACAGGAAAAAGCTGAGTTCTCTTGGGGCCTTGGGTTTGGAAGTACCTGCCTGTTGATACCTTCTGAAACAGACAGTTACCTCGATGGCCATGTGTTCTTGCAGATATTGAATGATACACCCCTACTTGCACTTTGTCCATGCTAGAGTAAGCAACGAAAAGAAGAATTAAGCATTACTACATTTACAGCAGATGCCCTTATCCAGACTGATTCACATTTATATAGTTTATACAACTGAGCAGTTGAGGGTTAAGTGTCTCTCTCAGAGGCCTAGCAGTGGTAGATTGGCAGTGCTGATCAGTAGTACAGCATCTTAACCACTGAGCTACCACTGTACCCATTTAGTACACAAGCAGAGTTAGAATTTATTTATCATTACAGACAGCCTGTGATGCTTAAATAACTATGCTACTATACTAAAGAGTGTTGAGATTATATCCTGTCAACTGTTCATATTCATGATAATCATACCATGTCTTATAGTGTGTCTAAATATCACGTGTTTCTTTACTGTAGCTAGAGAACTTTATTTGGGACAAAGCCATGAAGCGACAGAAACACACACCGAATAAGACATTATGGTTTATTGTGAAAATGTTTATAAATACTCACTAGTCAGTATTAGGCCTTTTGTTCCAACACAGCATGACATCATATGTATTCACATGCTGCCACTCAAACTCAGGGGGCGTGATTAATTTATAAACTATAAAAACACCAGACCCGTTTGAGTCATAAGTCATTTGATTGAGACTTGTTGCAGTTACAGATTTACAATGTTAGTATCCAATATAGGATGTATTTCTGTGGCAGTATGACAGAATGAACCTGACGGATTTTAACCAGTCTGATCGCTGTGAGCATTTCTCCTGTCCAGAGAGATCTGGATCTCCTGCAGTTTATATCTTACTGTACGTGTGTTCAGCTGCTGTGGTTCTTCTAACAATGTGTGGAAATCTTCTCATCATCATCTCTGTTCTTCACTTCAAGCAGCTTCACACACCGACAAACATGCGTGCTCTCTCTGGCAGTGTCTGATTTCCTCGTTGGGGCTTTTGTAATGCCGCCGATCTTAATGTGGACAATCGAGTCATGCTGGACTTTTGGGAGAGATTTCTGCATCAGTTTTTGGTTGATTTGTGGTTTACTCACAATCTCGTCCATCTATAATATCGCTCTGATTGCTGTGGATCGGTATTTGGCTCTCTCAAACCCCTTTCTCTACATGAACAGAGTGTCTGTGAGGATCACTGGTATTGTAATTGTATGTGTCTGGTGTGTGGTGCTCACCTATAACTCAGCACTCTTATATTTCAGTGGAAACTTTACAAACACTGTAATGTGTCCTGGAGAGTGTTTACTCTTTCTGAATGAGGTTTCATATGTAGTTGACCTTATATATTCATTTATATTTCCACTTTCTGTCATAATCATATTGTATACTCGAGTGTTTGTGATTGCTAAGAAACATGCCACTGCTATCAGAGAGCTTAATAATCACACACGGCCTAAAACACAGAAAATCACCTCACACTCGATGAAATCTGAGAGAAAAGCAGCTAAAGTCCTGGGCATTTTAGTGTCTGTGTTTCTGATGTGTTTACTTCCATATTTTATTTACACTTTATTAGGTAATGTTATTGAAATACAGTTAGAAACATTTCATAAACTTATGATTGTGCTTTATCTTAATTCCACCATTAATCCTGTTATTTATGCTCTGTTTTACCCGTGGTTTAGGAGGTGCATTAAATTAATTATAATTCTGCAAATATTCCAGACAGACTCTGCATTAATCAATATTCTTTCATAAATAGCCTCTTTTTGATGATGTGCCTAAATGTTACTTTTAAATTAGATTTAATTTAAGCTTCTATAACAAATCTAATTCCCACCATCAATATAATAAATATTTACTGTACTGTATTATATAATATAAGAGCTTTATTCTATTTGATATTATACATAATACAATACGATGTTGATCTGGATATTTGGGGAGAGGTTTCTGCAGCAGGTTTTCGTGTTTTTTTTTATGTTCTTTTTTTTTTTACAATATTATCCATCTATAATAATAATACATCTGCAATTGACCTTATATTTTCATTTATATTTCCACTTTCTGTCATAATCATATTGTATACTCGAGTGTTTGTGATTGCTAAGAAACATGCCACTGCTATCAGAGAGCTTAATAATCACACACGGCCTAAAACACAGAAAATCACCTCACACTCGATGAAATCTGAGAGAAAAGCAGCTAAAGTCCTGGGCATTTTAGTGTCTGTGTTTCTGATGTGTTTACTTCCATATTTTATTTATAGTGTATTAGGTGATGTTATTGAACTGCAGACAGAATCTTTTCATAAGGTCGTGATATTGCTTTATCTTAATTCCACAATTAATCCTGTTATTTATGCTCTGTTTTACCTGTGGTTTAGGAGGTGCATTAAATTAATTATAACTCTGAAAATATTCCAGACAGATGCTTCATTAATAAATGTTCTTTCATAATAAGCCTTTTCTCACTGCTTTTCATGATGTGCCTACATGTTGCTTTTATATTGGATATAATTTAAGCTTCTATAACAAATCTAATTCCCACCATCAATATAAAGGAATATATACTGTACTGTATTCTATTATATTATATTACTATATAAAATACATAAATATGGCTAATGTACATGTGTCATTAAAATATAAATATATACTATGAATCAGTATGGGCTAATTTAGATACAGTCCATTTGTTTTCAAAAGATTTGAATGGATTCTGGATAGATTGCAAAGACGTGCAACAGAACTCTTCTCTTGTGATTGTTACTGTAAATGTCTAAAATAAAACAAATGGACATTTACACATTGAACAGTTCCACAAGTGATCATACAGCTGTGGAGACAGATTAGATTTATGAGTGCAAAACAATATGTAGGTACATTCTGTGAGGGAGTGTTCAAATAGTATGTATTGTGCATTCAGTGCAGGCGTTGGTATTACTCTAGTTACTGTAGTCCAACTGTTATTGTTGTAGGTATTAAATATAGAATTAATAAATTAAAAGGTGTAACATGCATGATACCAGTTAAATACACACACATATAATACACACACAAACATTATAGGACCAGTACTAGATTCGGACGGAGGTGTGTTGATAAATGTTAAATATATTGAGACCATTGGACAATGCAGGTACAGTTAAGTTGCCAGCTTTACTTATGAACTATTGATTAAAAGTGAAATACAGAGTAACAATAAAACTGAAATGAAATAAATGGATTTACGTTGTTCTGGTTTTCTTACAAAGGGGTTCTTTCTGTTTCAAATCCTCCCCAGAAGTTATATCAGTCCTGTTTGGGTGGCTCGCCATTCCCTGATTAGGGAAATCTTGATCAAGTGTTTAAGGAAGAGGAGTTCCAGGAACTTTGCTGGTGTCTCTTCTGTCTGGTGTTAATCCTCTGCAGTAGACTGTTCATCCACACAAAAAAACTGGCCTGTTCATTTATTGAAAGAAACTTTCTCAAAGAACGATCTTCTCAAAGAACTAAAAACATCAGCATAGGTTTATTCAAAAAAAAAGATTCTTAATTATTAAGCCTAATCATGTTGTAAAGACTATATTTCTAAATGATGTACAGCGGTTTAGTAGTCATTTCAGTTCAACAAATACGTTTATAATCTGAGTAATAAACACAAAGTATAAAGGACTGCAATAGGTATTAATTGCATTACCCTGAACAATCATAAAATACCATACAATTCTTAATATGATGTGTTGCAAACATCCTTTACAATGAAGTAGAAAAATAAAATGGTGCATATCTCTTTGTGTTCTTTCTTAGCACATGAGCGCCGCCATTCCAAGATTCAATTAACTGAAATGCCACGAGGCAGCCAGCCACTCTGACTGAATCATGGCTTTACAAAACATGTCTCTCTTTCAAATATGAATTAAAGTACATACAATACAAAAGTAATTTCTGTGCTATCAATTTTTCTACAACAGGTAAACATATCAACAGCAATGCTAAGCAGAAACTACGCTAGCTAGCTGAAATTACTACATTACAAGTTCAAAATTAAAAGCTTAAAATAGATAATTCACCAAAATCCGTTCTTGCTTAACAAAATAAAACGATTATGCAGCAGTATATACTGAGAAGCTTCAAGGTGTCACGCGCCGTTGGTGCAGGAATGAGGAGAGCGCATAATTGCAGCAACATGGAGTTAAAAGCCGGGAAGGCAGGAACGCTGGGCCACCGTCGGCAGTCCCGAAGGCAGGAGCGCTGGGCCACCGACGGTTCGCTTCTGCAGGGCACGAACCGCGGTATATATACACTCCTTGTTTGAGTTCTCAATGGCTCTTAGCTGTGCATGCTTTCTGTGACGAAGATGTGACATCGCTGTTGACGACGGCCGTGCATGCGCAGTGGCGCTCAATACTCACCTCTGCATCTGGAGGGTCGTCTCGCCGTGCGAGGGTTTTGCGCATGCACCGTAGCGGTCGACGCGTGTCACGGTCCCAGCCGAACCGTGACAAACCCCCCCAAGGGCACTCCTCCCGGAGGGCCCAGAGTCTCCCCCCTTCACCTTCATCGGCGGGGAGAGGAGCGCTGTCCCTGGCGGCAGAGGGGGGCAGAGCAACGTCCTTCAGGGAGCTGAGAGGCTGGGCCCTGGCTGGGACAGGGCTCAGAGACCTGGGGAGGGCTCGGGACAGGGCTGGAAGCCTGGCGAGGGCTCGGGACAGGGTGAGATATGTGACTAGGAACCTGACTAGGAACATGGCGAGATACATGACTAGGAACATGGCGAGATACATGACTAGGAGCATGGCGAGATACATGACTAGGAGCATGGCTAGGAGCATGACGAGATACATGACTAGGAACATGGCTAGAAACTCTGCTAGGAGCACAACTAGAAACAGGACTAGGAACTTGACTAGAAACAGGACTAGGAACTTGACTAGAAACTTGACTAGGGCTCGAAACACAACTTCAAACAAGGCAAGGGCCAGAAACGTGGCGTGAGGCACGACATGAGCTATAGCTAGGGCCTTGGGACTCGGCATGGACCGTAGCCAGGGCTTGGATGAGGTGCGTGGCTGTGGTAGTGGTATCGGGAACCTGGGCCGGGATGGGACGGGGACCGGGACGGTGATGTGGACAGGGAATGGGACATGGACCTGGGACGGGACAGGGGTGAGGACCTGGGACGGGACAGGGGCCTGGGACAGGACAGGGGCGAGGACCTGGGATGGGACTGGGGCCTGGGATGGAACAGGGATGAGGACCTGGGACGGGACAGGGGCAAGGACCTGGGATGGGACAGTGGACAAGGCATGAGCTAGAATGAGAACCCTGGCTTGAGCTTGGATGAGGGTCTCGAATTTAGATCTCAGAGACTTGAGCTTGGCTTTCATAAACTTGAACTTGGCTTTCAGTGGCTTGAGTTTGGCTTTCAGAGGCTTGAGCGTAGAACCAGGAAACATGAGCTTGGTCCTCAGGGACTTGAGCTTGACTTTCGGACAATAGAGCTTGGTTTTCGGACACTGGAGTTTGGCTTTCGGACACTGTAGCTTGGCTTTTGGAAACTTGGCCGGGGCCTGAGACTGGGTTTGAACGTGTACATCATGAACATGAGTCTTGCTGGGTCCTCCAGTTTTAACTTGGCTGAGCTTTCTAGCTCCTGGGTTTTGACCGTGAGATCCATATGCAGTGCCAAGATCTTGGAGTTGCAGCCGGTCACTTCCTCCTGCAATTCATCTCACTCTTGCTGAACTTGTTTCAGATTGTGATCAGCTGCAGACAGATCCTCGTGTAGCTGCATATTTTCTCTCTCCACACTCCTGATTCTCTGTTCAACGAGAGTTATCTGCTGATTCTCAGATTCCCATTCGGCTTCCTTTTGTGTGCGATAGGAATGCAACTGTCCTACACTCCGCCTTCTTTCTTCTTCCTTCTCCACAAGCTCCTTCAGTCGACCCTGTTCTTCCTCCAGTTGACGAATCCGTGTGATCAGAGCTTGTTTCTGGAGTGTCTCCTCTCTCAGCATACCTTAAGACTGCTGTAGTGGCAACGCTACAGCTGAGGATTTTTCAGTAGCTGGGTCATGACTACTCCTCACCTCAGACAGAGTGCTGCTTAAAACCTCCAACCCCACCTGCACCTTGCTCATCTCTTCTTTCTGCTTCTCGCTCTTGCTGGGTCTCCATTGCAGCTCCTGCAGCTGAACTTTGCCTCCTCTGCGTCGAAGTTCGGGACCCCTCTTATCCCGAGTGACTCCGGCTGGAGCATGAGGCTGGGCTGTGGTTGGAGCTTGAACTCGGAGCTTAGCTTTGTGCGGGACTCTAGGAATTGGGTCTGCAGACTTGGAGATGAGGGGATTCCTCCTACTAGGAAGTACGGTGCTCACTCTGTCTTTCTCCTGATAACAGAGGTTGGAGGGTGGCGCGGGCTGAGCTCGGTCCACGAGCTCAGGGGGTGTGGCCAGGGCCTGGGCTGTGGCTGAAACCGGAGACTCAGCTAGAACAGGTGTTGTGGCGGGGTGGTGACTGGTGTTTTCGATGCCCCTCCCCTTTCTCAGTTCCACCTGCTCATAATAGTCATGAATCAGTGGTTCACCCGGAGTCCTGTGATTACCATTCTGCAGTATGTTATCCAAATTACACTGCTGCCCTGGCTCCCCGAAGTCCGCAAGAAAGATGTCAAGGAACTGCCAAATGTCGGTCATCACTTCGGATATCTCCATCCATAACTGCTCTGCCCAGGCACACGTGGAACCTTCGAAATGAGACATGATGAACAATGTGAACTGACCTTCAGAGGGTTTTGGATTGCTCAGACTGGCAAAGTACTGCTGGCGCTCCATAAGGAAATAATCCAGGCGGTCCAGGCTGTCAAATGGCCTAGGCAGAAACATCGGAGCTTTCTGTGTGAAGCGCATGTAGTTAAAAGCCGGGAAGGCAGGAGCGCTGGGCCACCGTCGGCAGTCCCGAAGGCAGGAGCGCTAGGCCACCGTCGGTTCGTTTCTGTCACGTGCCGTTGGTGCCAGAATGAGGAGAGGGCGTATGTTTATTTACAAGTGCAGGAAATAAACAGAACCAAACCAAAACAAGAACATAAACACTAACCTAGGCTCACTGGGCTAGCACTGCTAATGCTAGTGCTAGCGGCTAGAGCTAGAAATGTTTATTAACAAAAACGAATATACAAAAACAGAGCATGAACGTCAACAAGAACATAAACAAGAACGCGAACCGAGCCTGAAGTCAGAATGTCCAACACACAACAATATAGATCGAACCACGTCATGTAGGGCACGAACTGCGGTATATATACACTCCTTGTTTGAGTTCTCAATGGCTCTCAGCTGTGCGTGCTTTCCCGGCACGCCCACACATGACTCTGTGACCCTCTGTGACGAAGGTGTGACGTGCGTAAACTTTCCTTGCATCACGGTTCGGCTGGGACCGTGACGCAAGGAAAGTTCCAGTTTGATATATAACAAATACAACAGACAGTTCTGCTACATTGCGACAGCTTCCACTCCCCCGTGCTTTCCTATTGGCTCAAATCTCAAATCAACAGCATCAAGACCATAATAATAATAATAATAATAAAAATAATAATTAAAAATTAAACAAACCAGAATACAATAATAAAGAATAATAATAAAGAAATCATAATAAATGCCCTATGTAGTTTATGGTTGACTGAGGGTCTCCTCACAGTCTCGTCCATCTATAATATTGCTCTGATTGCTGTGGATCGGTATTTAGCTCTCTCATAGCTCTCTCTCCCTTTCTCTACATGAACAGAGTGTCTGTGAGGATCACTGGTATTGTAATTGTATGTGTCTGGTGTGTGGTGCTGGCCTATAGCTCAGCCCTCTTATATTTCAATGGAAACTTTACAAATACTGTAATGTGTCCTGGAGAGTGTTTACTCTATCTGAATGAGGTTTCGTATGTATTTGAGCTTATATATTCATTTATATTTCCACTTTCTGTCATAATCATATTGTATACTCGAGTGTTTGTGATTGCTAAGAAACATGCCACTGCTATCAGAGAGCTTAATAATCACACACGGCCTAAAACACAGAAAATCACCTCACACTCGATGAAATCTGAGAGAAAAGCAGCTAAAATCCTGGGCATTTTAGTGTCTGTGTTTCTGATGTGTTTACTTCCATATTTTATTTATAGTGTATTAGGTGACGTTATTGAAGTACAGACAGAAACATTTCTTATACTTGCGATCGCACTTTATCTCAATTCCACCATTAATCCTGTTATTTATGCTCTGTTTTACCCGTGGTTTAGGAGGTGCCTTAAATTAATTATTACTCTGCACATATTCCAGACAGACTCTGAATTAATCAATATTCTTTCATAAATAGCCTCTTTATAATGATGTGCCTAAATGTTGATTTTATATTAGATTTAATTTAAGTTTCTATAACAAATCTAATTTCCACCATCAATATAATAAATATGTACAGTACTTACTTGTATATTATAAGAGCTTTAATCTGTTTGATGTTATATATAATATAATACGGTGTTGATCTGGATATTTGGGGAAAGATTTCTGTCGTTTGTTTTTGGTTTTGTTGTAATTGTTTTGCTTACTGTTGATTTTTCACAATATTATCAATCTATAATAACACTCTGATCGCTGTGGGTCAGTATTTCACTCTCTATACAAACACAGTCTGTAGGAGGACTAAGCGTAGTGTCATGTTATTTAATCGGTGTGTGTCTGGTGTATAAACACAGAATTCTTTATTCCAAGTGAAACTTCATGAGTTTTGTAACATGTTCTGGGTTTGGGTTTCTGGTGTGTTTATTCTGTATTTTATTTACAGTTGATTAGGTGATGTCATCACACTACAGACAGAAAGAAACATTGCAGAATTTATAAAAGAATTTATAGACATAACCTGTTTATAAATTCTGCAATGTCTCTGTCTGTAGTGTAATCAGTGTAGAAAAAATAATCTTTTTTCTGTTTAGTTCTTCTGATGATATGGCCAAATGTATCCATTGTAAATAATTTGAACTTTACTGAAATAAATCAAATCTCCCCAAACCCAACTTGTGCTTTCATTGTGATATTTAAAAAGTTTATGTTATATTGAATATCCCCATTATTGTTTTTTTAATTAGCAAATTTCTGTAATCTCTCCTGTAGACAAAATTATGAGATAAAGAAGAAGCAATAGTAAATTTATATTTATTTTTCAATTGTTATGCCACGGCTGTCACAGGGGTGGAGGAGGACGCAATCGGCAGGAGCCGAGACGTGAGGGCAGGAACAGTCCGAGTTAGACAGTAATGCACGATGTGAGGGGTATCCAGTAATGCAGGCTTGAACAGATACTGAATCTCAATAACGGTGTTCCCGAGACGTAGAGGTAATCATGCAGATAGTCGGGTGGGAATAGGTAATGTTCAGATATGCGGGTTTTTCAGAGACGTAGTCGTAAACAAGCAGGGTGTCGTGATAAACCAGGTAATACTCAGCAATGCAGGTTATCCAGAGACATGGTTGTAAACAGGCAGATGGTCAAGACGAAACAGGTAATGTTCAGCAATGAGGGTTTTCCAGAGACGTGGTCGTAAACAGGCAGATGGTCAAGACGAAACAGGTAATGTTCAGCAACGTGGGTTTTCCAGAGACGTGGTCGTAAACAGGCAGATTGTCAAGCTAAACCAGGTAATACAGAATACAGAAAGCTTGGTATCGCAGCTAACATACGTTATGGAGCGTATACTTCGCAACCTGAAATGGGAATGTGACTACTTAATTACCAGTGGACGCCGAAGTCTAGTCACAGGTGTTTGCGAATCAGAACTCTGTGATCTTGAACGCATGCGCGCTTGTGCTGGATTCTGGGAACTGGAGTCCAGGTTGGACGGGGTTGAGCACATGCGCGCTCATGTTGGATTCTGGGAACCGGAGTCCCAGTCGGACTGAGCTGTGACCGAGGGAATTCTGCGCATACTCAGCCCAAGGTATAAAGGAGCTTCAATTCCCTGAGTTACGAGTGCAGAAGGTCTGCAGGAAACGCCCCAGTTCCTGATTAACTCTCTCGGCCTGGCCGTTGGCTTGTGGGTGATAGCTGGACGTGAGATTTACGGTCACCCCTAATTTCTCCATGAAACACGTCTATACCCGAGAGGTGAACTTGGGGCCGCGGTCGCAGGCAATCTCTTCAGGGATGCCAAAGTAACGGAACACATGTTGAAAGATCAGTTTGGCAGTAGCGAAGGCGGTGGGTATCGTGGGTACAGGAATGAAACGGACGGGCTTCGAGAACCTGTCTACTACTACAAGGATTGCTGTGTTCCCCTGGGAAACGGGCAGTTCCGTGACAAAATCGATAGCAAGATGCGACCGTGGTCTTTCAGGCGTAGGTAAGGGCTTCATCTTTCCAACTGGCAGTGTCCTGGGAACTTTGGCCACTGTAGTTCGGATGTCTCGCTCCATCTTCAGCCACCAGTATCTTGCCAGCAGGATCTGATAAGTTGGTTGTGCCCCAGGGTACCCAGTCCCTTGGACCGAATGGGCCCATGTGATCAGATGAGTTCGGTGTCCTTCTGGAACAAATAATTTTTCCTGGCGGGCAGTTCGCCGGTATGCTGGCTGTTGCCATCTTCTCTAACTCTTGGTTAAAATTCCATTCTACAGCGTTGAGAATATATGTCGGGTTGATCACATGGTCCTCCTGATTTGGAACATTATCTGTGGGCTCACGACGAGAGAGGGCATCAGCTTTGGTATTCTTGGATCCGGGACGGTAGGAAACCATAAAAATGAACTGGGTAAAGAACAGGCTGCATCTAGCTTGGCGTGCATTCATCCTCTTCACAGTTCAGAGATATTCTAGATTCTTGTGATCCGTAAATACCATGAACGGATGAGTTGACCCCTCCAGCCAGTGTCTCCACTCTTCGAACGCCATCTTTATGGCCAAAAGTTCTCTGTCCCCCACATCATAATTCCGTTCGGAGGGGATAAATTTCCATGAAAAGAAGGCTATGGGATGCAGTTTTGGCTTGTCTCCGAACCTCTGTGTGAGAACAGCCCCTACTCCGGTGCTCGAGGCGTCCACTTCCACCATGAAGGGACGATCAGGATCTGGGTGTTTGAGGATGGGAGCCGCGGTAAAGGCTGTCTTGAGATGTTCGAAAGCAGCCTGTGCCTCTGGAGTCCAGGATAGCCACTCAGGTTTCTTCCTTAATAATGTCGTGAGCGGGCCAGCAATGGAGCTAAAATCTCGGATGAATCTCCGGTAGAAATTCGCAAATCCCAGAAATCCCTGTAATTCCTTGATGCTTGTCGGTACAGGCCATTCCACCACAGCTGTCACCTTTCCCTTATCCATGGACACTCCATCATAGTGTATGATATATCCCAGAAATGCTATGGTGGTTTTATGAAACTCACACTTCTTGGCCTTAACATAAAGCTGATTCTGCAGCAGTCTTCTCAACACTAGAGTGGAGATAGAGTGAGTAGATCAGAATATCGTCGATGTATGCAATACCGTATTTCCACAACATGTCGTGAAACACATCATTAATGAGGCACTGAAACACCGATAGCGCATTGGAAAGCCCATACAGCATAACCAAATATTTATAGTGTCCGGTGAGTGTACTGAATGCAGATTTCCACTCGTCCTTCTCCCGGATCCGAATTAAATTATAAGCACTGCGTAAATCCAACTTGGTAAATATCTTGGCCATCCGCAGCTGCTCCAGGGCGGACGGTACAAGTGGCAAGGGGTATCAATAGCGCACGCAATAACTGTTCAAGGCCCGATAATCAATGCAGGGGCGTAAACCGCCTCCCTTCTTTCCCACGAAGAAGAACCCCACTGACACAGGTGAGGTGGAGGGTCGGATATACCCCTGACACAGGGCTTCTTGAATATATTCCTTCATTGCTTGTTGTTCAGGGAGAGAGAGAGGGTATAGTCGCCCTGTAGGTGGGACGGCTTCGGGCAGTAAATCAATTGCGCAGTCGTAACTCCAATGTGGGGGTAACCAACTTGCCTTCTTCTTACTGAACACCTCTCTCAGGTCCTTGAACATGCTGGGGATCGAGAGATGAACCGGAATGTCTGGACTTTCGACGGAGGTGGAGGAGAGACTGATCGTGGTGCAGGGAAGGCAGTTGTCGAGCTAAACCAGGTAATACAGAATACAGAAAGCTTGGCATCACAGCTAACATACATTATGGAGAGTATACTTCGCAACCTGAAATGGGAATGTGACTACTTGTGTAATGTAAATACCAGTGTATGCCGAAAGCTAGTCACAGGTGTTGCGAATCAGAACTCTTGAACGCATGCGCGCTTGTGTTGGATTCTGGGAACTGGAGTCCAGGTCGGACAGGGTTGAGCGCATGCACGCTCGTGTTGGATTCTGGGAACCGGAGTCCAAGTCGGACGGGGTTGAGCGCATGCGCACTCATGTTGGATTCTGGGAACCGGAGTCCTAGTCGGACTGAGCAGTGACAACGGCGAACTCGCGGCTGCAATACTCAGATGGAGGCACCGCTTATAACCATGGCAGACAGAGACTACACTTCCCAGCCATGCCCACGCTCACCTGAGTATTGATCACCAACCAAGTTATAAAAGGCCTTGTTAACCTTCGCGCCCTCAAGAAAGTAAACGCTCCGTTCTCATGACTTAGTGGTATTACCAATTCCTTGCCTTTATCCCAGTTGGCTTGTTTGCCTGCATTAGTCTTTTTTCTGCTATTCCTCTCACGTCGCGTCTGCACACGCCATCATGCCCATCCGCGCTTCTTTCCAGCAGGTATCGTTACATCAATATTAATGAATTATTTTCTGTACAGCACTGACGTGCAAAGACAAGTCATGACATGGGATTCCCATGGATTCCACAAGCATGGCCATATTATACTATCCTGGCGGCTACTAGACGCACTCTCCGGCTGTCCAAAACATTGGTGATGCTGAAGCGGAGCTTTCTTTTCAGCACCATAATGGCAGTTGTGGGAGGAGCGCTCTTTCTCTTTTGTGCACCAGCCGCCGGCATGTCTTCACAATACATTCCTTGGAGTAGTGTCCAAATAGCATGTCATGTGCATTCAGTGCAGGTATTGTTATTGCAGTAGTTATTATAGTCCAGACATTAATGCTGTATCTTATGCTGAATACATAACATAAGTGATAAACTGAACGAATTAAATGAAGTCACCTCCTAAACTATTCGCCTTTCGAGGTCATGTAGTGGGGTGTGTGTCGTGGTTAAAGCGTCACCCTTATTAAGTAAGTGGCAAATGAGCTATCTTCTTACCACAGTATATAAGTTGTTGTTTATGCCTTTTAGAATGCATCATAGTCGAAAACCCGCCCCTTTCATTCATTGTTATGGACTAAAGAGTGTGACGTTGGACTACTGAGACTGTGTGCATGGGTGGTGTGCTGCTTACTCTCAGTGCGGTGTGCCGTCAAGGCGCCATCTGTGTAGCCTGGAAGTTAGACTCGGTCGGCTCACCAGCTGTTGCCGTCATAACTATTATAGAAGCTATCATGATTTTCGTATGTGCCATCCTATGTCATTGGATCATGGGTCCTCGATTTTGCATGCATTGAGGTGGTGTTGAGTGAGATGTGGTCGTTTCGGTATAGCTCCTCACCCTCATTCGCGGAGCCTTGTTGCTTGCTTGATTCTATTTGGTTTTGCTGCTTCACTTTGCTTTGATTTTACTTTGAGTTTGCTTCGTCTTGGTGCTGCTTTGCTGCGTTGGGCTGTCTTATTTTGTTATTTTCTTTAATTTCTTTGTTACTGTCACGGAGATCAGTTTTACTGAATTCAACTGTTGTAAATGTCTTTATCAATTATACTGATACCACTATGTGGTAATATTGGTCTGGTCACTCTCGGTAAACTTGCTACCTGCAATCAGTTTGAGCTTGGGTTTATCTCTGTGTTTTAGTGAAAGTAATTTTGTCTTTGTTTTGATTTATTCTTTTGTTTGTCTGCTCTGAGCATATTGTAATTGATTCTATTTTTCTTGTGTTTTTAGTTTCTCCTTGTAGGAGCTGAGGGCTTCCTGAGGCTGGGGGGAGTTCTTAACTGCACGTTAGGCCTTACTTAACCAAGGGTCTTTATTATTGCTGTGTTTATTTGCAGTTAATTTTGTGGGTATGATTCTGATTGATGGGGTTCTTCTCCCTTTTGAATAGCTGGTGCTGTCATACTAACCTGCCCTTCATACAGGAAGCCTCAGTCGTCCTATTATTGTTCATTTCTTCTTGTCACTGTTTTCTTTTCTTTTTTTTACCAATGCCTGACTGCTTTGGTTGCTTTTTTTTAAAAATAATTATTGGTCTTTTTAACTTCAAAATAAAATGTATTTTTGAATGAAAACCCCTGCCTCTTGCATGTTCTAAGTGGAACGTATTTGTGTTACTTTGTTTGTTTGTCTTTCCCCGTTTTCTCAGGGTGGCGTAGTTGCTATAAAATAACCCACACATTGCTACAGTCAATTTATTAATTAAGTAATTCATTTATTTTTGCTGTAGACTGAAGACATTTGGGTTTGAGGTCAAAAGATTATTATGAGAATTTCAGCTTTTATTTCTTGGTATTTATATATAGATGTGTTAACGGAAAAGAACATGGGGCCTTGAGTTTGGAAGTACCTGCCTGCTGATACCTTCTGAAACAGACGGTTACCTGGAAGGCTATGTATCCTTACAGATTTTGAACCACACACCCCTACTTGCACTTTGTCCGTGCTAGGGTAAGCAACGAAAAGAAGAATTAAGCTTGACTAAATTTACAGCAGACGCCCTTATCCAGACTGACTCACATTTATCTAATTTATAGATGTGAGCAGTTGAGGGTTAAGTGTCTCTCTGAGGCCTAGCAGTGGTAGGTTGGCAGTGCTGATCAGTAGTACAGCATCTTAACCACTGAACTACCACTGTGTCCATTTAATATAAAAGCAGTTTTAGAATTTATTTATCATTACAGATGGCCTGTGATGCTTAAATAACTATGCTATTATATTAAAAAATGTTGAGATTATATCCTGTCAACTGTTCATATTTATGATAATCATACCGTGTCATATTGTGTGACTAAATATCACGTGTTTCTTTACTGTAACTGGAGAACTTCATTTGGGACACAAAGAGAGAGGGACACACACCGAATAAGGCATTATGGTTTATAGTGAAATGTTTAGTTAACTACTCACTAGTCAGTATTAGGCCTTTTGTTCCAACACAGCATGACATCATATGTGTTCACATGCTGCCACTCAAACTCAGGGGGCGTGAGCAATTTATAAACTATAAAAACACCAGACCCGTTTGAGCCATAAGTGATTTGATTGTGACTTGTTGCAGTTACAGATTTACAATGTTAGTATCCAATATAGGATGTATTTCTGTGGCAGTATGACAGAATGAACCTGACGGATTTTAACCAGTCTGATCTCTGTGAGAATTTCTCCTGTCCAGAGAGATCTGGATCTCCTGCAGTTTATATCTTACTGTACGTGTGTTCAGCTGCTGTGGTTCTTCTAACGGTGTGTGGAAATCTTCTCATCATCATCTCTGTTCTTCACTTCAAGCAGCTTCACACACCGACAAACATGCTCGTGCTCTCTCTGGCAGTGTCGGATTTCCTCGTTGGTGCTTTTGTAATGCCGCCGATGTTAATCTGGACAATCGAGTCATGCTGGACTTTTGGGAGAGATTTCTGCATTTGTTTTTGGTTAATTAGTGGTCTCCTCACAATCTCTTCCATCTATAATATCGCTCTGATCGCTGTGGATCGGTATTTGGCTCTCTCAAACCCCTTTCTCTACATGAACAGAGTGTCTGTGAGGATCACTGGTATTGTAATTGTATGTGTCTGGTGTGTGGTGCTGGCCTATATCTCAGCACTCTTATATTTCAATGGAAACTTTACAAACACTGTAATGTGTCCTGGAGAGTGTTTACTCTATCTGAATGAGGTTTCGTATGTAATTGAGCTTATATATTCATTTATATTTCCACTTTCTGTCATAATCATATTGTATACTCGAGTGTTTGTGATTGCTAAGAAACATGTCACTGCTATCAGAGAGCTTAATAATCACACACGGCCTAAAACACAGAAAATCACCTCACACTCGATGAAATCTGAGAGAAAAGCAGCTAAAGTCCTGGGCATTTTAGTGTCTGTGTTTCTGATGTGTTTACTTCCATGTTTTATTTATAGTATACTAGGTGATGTTATTGAAGTACAGACCGAAACATTTCTGAACCTTGCGATTGCGCTTTATCTTAATTCCACCATTAATCCTGTTATTTATGCTCTGTTTTACCCGTGGTTTAGGAGGTGCCTTAAATTAATTATAAATCTGCGAATATTCCAGACAGACTCTGCATTAATCAATATTCTTTCATAAATAGCCTCTTTTTGATGATGTGCCTAAATATAGATTTTATATTAGATATAATCTAAGCTTCTATAACAAATGTGATTCCCACCATCAATATAATAAATATGTATGTATTATATAATATAAGAGCTTTATTCTCTTTTATATTACATATAATACAATACGGTGTTGATCTGGATATTTGGGGAGAGGTTTCTGCAGGTTTTCGTGTTTTTTTTTTGGTTTTTTTTGCTTAATATTCTTTTTTTTTACAATATTATCCATCTATAATAATAATACATCTGCAATTGACCTTATATATTCATTTATATTACCACTTTCTGTCATAATCATATTGTATACTCGAGTGTTTGTGATTGCTAAGAAACATGCCACTGCTATCAGAGAGCTTAATAATCACACACGGCCTAAGACACAGAAAATCACCTCACACTCGATGAAATCTGAGAGAAAAGCAGCTAAAGTCCTGGGCATTTTAGTGTCTGTGTTTCTGATGTGTTTACTTCCATATTTTATTTACAGTTCATTAGGCAGCGCTATTGAATTACTAACAGAAACATTTCTGAAAGTCTTTATTGTGCTTTATCTTAATTCCACCATTAATCCCATTATTTATGCTCTGTTTTACCTGTGGTTAAGGAGGTGCATTAAATTAATGTTAACAATGAAAATATTCCAGACAGACTCTTCATTCATAAATGTTCTTTCATAAAAAGATTTTTGTCACTCCTTTTGATGATATGCCTATATGTCTATTTTATATTAGATATAATTTAAGGTTCTTTAACAAATCTAATTCCCATTAAAAATAAAAAGGAATATATACTGTACTGTATTATATATAAAATACAATACATAAATATGGCTAATCTGCATGCGACATTAAAATATAAATATATACTATGAATCAGAATGTCCTAATTTAGATACGGTCAATTTGTTTTAAAAAGATTTGAATAGAATATGGATAGATTGCAAAGACATATAATAGAACTCTTCTCTTGTGATTGTTACAGTAGACATCTAAAATACAACGAAATCTACTGACAACTTCACCGCATCAAAGGGACGATGGACGGGGCCATGTACCGTCAAATCTTGGGTGAGAACCTCCTTCCCTCAGCCAGGGCATTAAAAATTATTTAAAAAATTAAAAGTAATTACTAAGTCCTTACTAAGTACTTAGTCATGTTTTGCAGAGGGGTCAAATACATATTTCCATCATAAAAATGCAAATCAATTTCTAAAATTTTTGACTTGTGTTTTTCTGGATTTTTCTGTTGTTATTTTGTCTCTCACTGTTCAAATGAACCTACCACTAAAATTATAGACTGATCATTGTCACGTCTGGCGAGTTGAGGCAGAAGCAATCGCAGATTTTTTAAACATTTATTTTAAACACACGAACAACGAAACAAAGCCACTAGGACAACTGGGCATAATACTGTGGTAAGAAACAAAACACGGAGACAGACGTGACGTGAGTCTATAACAACGAAAGACCCGGAAAGAGTGCAGACAAAGACTATATATACAAATCGGTGCTCATTAACAAAAACGTGAGTCAGGTGCATGTGGTCAGGTGGTGTAGTGCAGTGGCTGATGGGACATGGAGTCCCGAAGTTTCGGATACGTGACAGAACCCCCCTCAAGGGGCGCTACTCCTGAGCGCCCAAATTCAAAGGGGCCCCCTCGGGGTCCCCGCCCCTCCCGGCCAAAAGTCCCCAGCAGAACCAGGAGGCCGAGCAGCTTCCACCATGGCACAAGGAAGCGGGGGAAGTCCTTGGCAAAGCATGAAAGTGGGGTGACACGTCCCCACGGGACAGGAGAGGCGGAGCATACCTCACCCCCGAGGTTCAAAGGGGAGCGCAGTACCTGACGAAGCGCACGGGGAAGCGAGGTCTCCGCGAGCGCACGGGGGACGCGAGGTCTGCGAGGCACACGGGAGGGCGGGTTCTCTGCGAGGCCAGGGAGAGGAGCGAGGTTCTCCCGCGAGGCAGGGAGAGCAACGCTCTCCGTGGAGCATGAGGGGGGAACGGCGTCCTCCATGGAGCAGGAAGGGGAGCGACACAGCGCGAGGCGGCCGGAAGGGAAGGCGACGTCTTCCCGGAACATGGAGGCATAGTGACGTCCTCAGCGAAGCAGGATGGCAGAGAGCGACCGCAGCCGAGCGCAGGAAGGCCGAGCGACGACCTCAGCCGAGCAGGAAGGCGGCGGCGTACCCTCAGCCGAGCAGGAAGGCCGAGCGACGTCCACAGCCGAGCAGGAAGGCCGAAAGCGACGTCCACAGCCGAGCAGGAAGGCAGAGCGACGTCCACAGCCGAGCAGGAAGGCAGAGCGACGTCCACAGCCGAGCAGGAAGGCAGAGCGACGTCCACAGCCGAGCAGGAAGGCAGAGCCGACGTCCACAGCCGAGCAGGGAAGCTGAGCGATGACCTCAGCTGAACAAGGAGGCTGACGACGACGCGCAACTGAACAGGAAGGCTGAGGCACCTTAAGGTAGCTGAACAGCGGGGAATCCCTGAGGTCAGCGAACAGAGGGGAATTCATGAGTCCGCACGCGAGCTGGGGCCGTCCTCACACACATAGGGGCGACAGAGAGCTTCCTTCACAGGACTCACCGGCTGCGCGACTCTGAGGTAGCTGAACAGCCGGAGAGTCCTTGAGGTCGGCGAACAGAGGGGAATTCATGAGTCCCAGCACGGAGCTGGAGCGTCCTCACACACATAGGGGGCGGCAGAGAGACTTCCTTCACAGGACTCACCGGCTCGCGACTCTGAGGTAGCTGAACAGCGGGGATCCTTGAGGTCGGCGACAGAGGGGAATCCATGAGACCCATCGGGGGGAGGGGAGGGTGGGAGCAAACTGCTGTATCCAAAAAAATAAATAAATAAAAAATCTACTGCTTCGTAGTCACGGTCTTTCGTTCTGTCACGTCTGGCGAGTTGAGGCAGAAGCAATCGCAGATTTTTTAAACATTTATTTTAAACACACGAACAACAAAACAAAGTCACTAGGACAACTGGGCATAATACTGTGGTAAGAAACAAAACACGGAGACAGAAGTGACGTGAGTCTATAACAACGAAAGACTCGGAAAGAGTGCAGACAAAGACTATATATACACATCGGTGCTCATTAACAAAAACGTGAGTCAGGTGCATGTGGTCAGGTGGTGTAGTGCAGTGGCTGATGGGACATGGAGTCCCGAGTTTCCGGATACGTGACAATCATTTCTTTGTTAGTGGGCAAACGTACAAAATCAGCAGGGGATCAAATACTTTTTCCCTCACTGTGTATATATATATATATATATATATATATATATATATATATATATATACATACATATTATGGTTTTCTTACAAAGGGGTTCTTTCTGTTTCAAATCCTCCCCAGAAGTTATATCAGTCCTGCTGCATACGCGGGTATCCTGAGGGAGATGTCTTCTGCATGCAATTGTTTGGGTGGCTCTCCATTCCCTGATTAGGGAAATCTTGATCAAGTGTTTCAAGGAAGAGGAGTTCCAGGAACTTTGCTGGTGTCTCTTCTGTCTGGTGTCAATCCTCTGCAGTAGACTGTTCATCCGCACAAAAAACCTGGCCTGTTCATTTATTGAAAGAAACAGGGCATTGCTTACATACTATTCATCTCTATATTATACACTTTACTGGTCATTACACTGTTCTCAAAGAACTAAAAACATCAGCATAGGTTTATTCACTCACCCACACACACACACACACACACACACACACACAAAGATTCTTAATCATTAAGCCTAATCATGTTGTAAAGACTATATTTCTAAATGATGTACAGCTGTTTAGTAGTCATTTCAATTTAACAAATACGTTTATAATCTGAGTAATAAACACAAAGTATAAAAGACTGCAATAGGTATTAATTGCATTACCCTGAACAATCATAAAATACCATACAATTCTTAATATGATGTGTTGCAAACATCCTTTACAATGAAGTAGAAAAATAAAATGGTGCATATCTCTTTGTGTTCTTTCTTAGCACATGAGCACCGCCATTCCAAGATTCAATTAACTGAAATGCCACGAGGCAGCCAGCCAGTCTGACTGAATCATGGCTTTACAAAACATGTCTCTCTTTCAAATATGAATTAAAGTACATACAATACAAAAGTAATTTCTGTGCTATCAATTTTTCTAGGACAGGTAAACATATCAACAGCAATGCTAAGCAGAAACTACGCTAGCTAGCTGAAATTACTACATTACAAGTTCAAAATTAAAAGCTTAAAATAGATAATTCACCAAAATCCGTTCTTGCTTAACAAAATAAAACGATTATGCAGCAGTATATACTGAGAAGCTTCAAGGAAAGTTCCAGTTTGATATATAACAAATACAACAGACAGTTCTGCTACGTTGCGACAGCTGCGTGGCTCAACTGAAAAAGGAAAAAATAAACAGGCTTCTGCCGAAAGAAATATTACACGGAGGCAAGACCTCCACTTCCCCGTGCTTTCCTATTGGCTCAAATCTCACATCAACAGAATCAAGACCATAATAATAATAATAATAATAATAATAATAATAATAATAATAATAATAATAATAATAATAATAATAATAATAATTAAAAATTAAACAAACCAGAATGCAATAATAAAGAATAATAATAAAGCAATCATAATAATTGCCCTCAAATTAAATAATTTCGAGAATATTTATATAATTGTATAAACTTGATTGGGTTACATAGGATTAATAAATTAGGTGATGAACCGCACGGCTTAAATAAGTATGATTCGAGAATCCAGAAAACAACATTGGCCTTGTTTGATGTGGTTGATAGCACACAGGAAGAAACTGTTGTGTGGTGAGTTCTCTTTGTTGCCTTGGGTTTGTTGATATCTTCTGAAACAGACGGTTACCTGGATGGGTGGGGTGATTAGAAGTTTTCTACTAGGCCTCTGGTGGTTTATTGGACTGAGCGAGTATCTGATGATCTTCTAAGCAGTACAGATTACTCGTTGTAAGAGTTTCTTGTCATTTAAATACATGTTATCTTTTTTTGGAAACTGGAACAATGATTAAAATTTATATAAAAATGCAGTTAGGAATGGTACTTACAGAATTCATGGTACCTATGAGGTTAAATATAATGGTAAAAGTATTTTTCACAATATGATCCATCTATAATAACACTCTGATCGCTGTGGGTCAGTATTTCACTCTCTATACAAACACAGTCTGTAGGAGGACTAAGCGTAGTGTCATGTTATTTAATCAGTGTGTGTCTGGTGTATAAACACAGCATTCTTTATTCCAAGTGAAACTTCATGAGTTTTGTAACATGTTCTGGGTTTCTGGTGTGTTTATTCTGTATTTTATTTACAGTTGATTAGGTGATGTCATCACACTACAGACAGAAACATTGCAGAATTTATAAAAGAATTTATAGATATAACCTGTTTATAAATTCTGCAATGTTTCAGTCTGTAGTGTAATCAGTGTAGATAAAATTATATTTTTTCTGTTTAATTCTTCTGATGATATGGCCAAATGTATCCACTGTAAATAATTTGAACTTTACTGAAATAAATCAAATCTCCCCAAACCCAACTTGTGCTTTCATTGTGATATTTAAAAAGTTGATGTTATTTTGAATATCCCCATTATTGTTTTTTTTTAATTAGCAAATTTCTGTAATCTCTCCTGTAGACAAAATTATGAGATAAAGAAGAAGCAATAGTAAATTTATATTTATTTTTCAATTGTTATGCCACGGCTGTCACAGGGGTGGAGGAGGACGCAAGCACAGGAGCTGAGACGTGAGGGCAGGAACAGTCCGAGTTAGACAGTAATGCACGATGTGAGGGGTATCCAGTAATGCAGGCTTGAACAGATACTGAATCTCAATAACGGTGTTCCCGAGACGTAGAGGTAATCATGCAGATAGTCGGGTGGGAACAGGTAATGTTCAGATATGCGGTTTTACAGAGACGTGGTCGTAAACAAGCAGGGTGTCGTGATAAACCAGGTAATACTGAGCAATGCAGGTTATCCAGAGACATGGTCGTAAACAGGCAGATGGTCAAGACGAAACAGGTAATGTTCAGCAACGCGGGTTTTCCAGAGATGTGGTCGTAAACAGGCAGATTGTCATGCTAAACCAAGTAATACAGAATTCAGAAAGCTTGGTATCACAGCTAACATACGTTATGGAGCGTATACTTTGCAACCTGAAATGGGAATGTGACTACTTAAATACCAGTGGACGCCGAAGTCTAGTCACAGGTGTTGCGAATCAGAACTCCAGTGATCTTGAACGCATGCGCGCTTGTGCTGGATTCTGCGAACTGGAGTCCAGGTCGAACGGGGTTGAGCGCATGCACACTCGTGTTGGATTCTGGGAACCGGAGTCCAGGTCGGACTGAGGTGTGACAACGGCGAACTCGCGGCTGCAATACTCAGATGGAGGCGCCGCTTACAACCATGGCAGACAGGGATTACACTTCCCAGCCATGCCCACGCTCACCTGAGTATTGATCACCAACACCTTTGTGCCTGATAAGTTATAAAAGGCCTTGTTAACCTTCGCGCCCTCATGAAGTAAACACTCAGTTCTCGTGACTTAGTGGTATTACCAATTCCTTGCCTTTATCCCAGTTGGCTTGTTCGCCTGCATTAGTCTTTTTTCTGCTATTCCTCTCACGTCGCGTCTGCACACGCCGCCATGCCCATCCGCGCTTCTCTCCAGCAGGTATCGTTACATCAATATTAATGAATAATTTTCTGTACAGCACTGACGTGCAAAGACAAGTCATGACATGGGATTCCCATGGATTCCACAAGCATGGCCATATTATACTCTCCTGGCGGCTACTAGATGGTAGAGAGTGGCCGCACTGATTATGAGCCACCAGGTCCACAGACACGGCTGTGTCCCCGCCACGCAGCCACGCACTCTCCCGCTGTCCAAAACATTGGTGATGTTTTTGACATTGGTGAGCACTCTTTCTCTTTTGTGCGCCAGCCGCCAGCCTGTCGTCACAATACATTCCTTGGAGTAGTGTCCAAATAGCATGTCATGTGCATTCAGTGCAGGCATTGTTATTGCAGTAGTTATTATAGTCCAGATATTAATGCTGTATATTATGCTGTATACATAATATAAGTGATAAACTGCATGGATTAAATGAAGTCACCTCCTAAACTATTCGCATTTCGAGGTCATGTAGTGGGGTGTGTGTCGTGGTTAAAGCGTCACCCTTATTAAGTACGTGGCAAATGAGCTATCTTTTTACCACAGTATATAAGTTATTGTTTATGCCTCTCAGAATGCATCATGGTCGAAAACCCGCCCCTTTGTTTTGTTGTTATGGACTAAAGAGTGTGACATTGGACTACCGTGACTGTGTGCTGCTTACTCTCAGTGCGGTGTGCCGTCAAGGCACCATCTGTGTAGCCTGGTAGTTTAACGTAGACCCGGTCGGCTCACCAGCTGTTGCCATCACAACTATTAAAGAAGCTATCATGTTTATCGTATGTGCCATCCTATGTCATTGGATCAAGGGTCCTCGATTTTGCATGTATTGAGGTGGGGTTGAGTGAGATGTGGTCGTTTCTGTATAGCTCCTCACCCTCACTCGCGGAGACTTGTTACTTGCTTGATTCTATTTGGTTTTGCTGCTTCACTTTGCTTTCATTTTACTTTGAGTTTGCTTGGTCTTGGTGCGGCTTTGCCGCGTTGGGCTGTCTTATTTTGTTATTTTCTTTAATTTCTTTGTTACTGTCACGGAGATCAGTTTTATTGAATTCAACTGTTGTGAATGTCTTTATCAATTATGCTGATACCACTATGTGGTAATATTGGTCTGGTCACTCTCGGTAAACTTGCTACCTGCAATCAGTTTGAGCTTGGGGTTATCTCTGTGTTTTAGTGAAAGTAAGTTTGTCTTTGTTTTGATTTATTCTTTTGTTTGTTTGCTCTGAGCATATTGTAATTGATTCTATTTTTCTTGTGTTTTTATTTTCTCCTTGTAGGAGCTGAGGGCTTCCTGAGGCTGGGGGGAGTTCTTAGCTGCACCTTAGGCCTTACTTAACCAAGGGTCTTTATTATTGCTGTGTTTATTTGCAGTTAATTTTGTGGGTATGATTCTTTTTTGAGACTTAAGTTTTTATTTTGTTTTACAATACAAACATAAGCACACCAATACAGTTCCAACTATTTACAGTAGCAACAACAACAAGACAAAACAAAACAAAGAGCCCATGACCTCATTGGTGTATCCAAAGTAAACCTTCAGAATGGAGATTTGACCGGTAACCACTTTACCGTTGAGATATTAAAAAAACAAACCACAAAATAATAAATAATGGCCAATATTTTACTATGCCCCTCGTGGGCTGTCGCGCCCCCCTCCACCACCTCCTTCACGAGATTAATAAAAAAAAATTATACACACCTTTACACCCACACACCCACCACAAATGCACACTCTCTTTGCTAGTACAAATCAATTGCAAAAATAAAAACAATCAAGACAGAAATTGACACAGATAGATGGGATACCAATTAATAAAAATAAGGAAGGTGAAACGCAACCAAAGAGTCTGGGAATGAGTCCGTTAGGTCGCCTGTACTGAGTGAAATTGTAGAAACTTTCCCCATTTTTCATTGTACTTCTCCACCTCATTCAACAGACTGTACGATATTTTCTCACATGCTAATTCTCGCCACGATAGTCGATAGTTTCTCTTCCATTGACAACGTTGCTTTTTTTTTATTTCTCCCAGGCTTTGCATCTCACTGGAAATATGTTTCAGAATTGTAAAAATACTTGCAATGTCCTCAGCTACGTTTCCTGACGGCTTATCGCTGTCTTTACTCCGGCACGTTGGAGAGCCGCCGCTAGCGCCTTTGCTAGCGCTCGCTTGACCCCCTGCAACGTACCTTGTATTTGGTCGATTTATTATTGTCCTTCTATTATTGTTCATTTCTTCTTGTCACTGTTTTTTTTTTTTACCAATGCCTGACTGCTTTGGTTGCTTTTTTAAAAATAATTATTGGCCAGTCTTTTTAACTTCAAAATAAAATGTATTTTTGAATGGAAACCCCTGCCTCTTGCATGTTCTAAGTGGAACGTATTGTGTTTCTTTGTTTGGGTTATTTTCCCCGTTTTCTCAGGGTGGCGTAGGTGCTATGAAACGAGCCACACATTGCTACAGTCAATTTATATATTAATTAATTCATTTATTTTTGCTATAGACTGAAGACATTTGGGTTTGTGGCGAGTTCTCTTGGGGCCTTGGGTTTGGAAGTACCTGCCTGCTGCTACCTACCTTCTGAAACAGACGGTTACCTGGAAGGCCATGTATTCTCACAGATTTTGAATGACACTGTCCGTGCTAGGGTAAGCAACGAAAACGTCGAGGTTACGCATGTAACCCTGTTCCCTGAGAAGGGAACGAGACGTTGCATTTAGCAGTATGGGAACGCCTTGAGCGTGACCGGTATCGTATCTGAAGCTTGTGTAAAATCATGCCTCTACTTATAGGCCTGCCATGATCAGGTGACGTGGCAATTAAGCGCGTTGCATGATATATATATGGCACCTGTGAACCACGCCGCCAGCCTCTATTATCTGAAGCGAAGACGCAATCCACAGGCCTGCCCCGGTATGACAGCGCTATGAAATGTCTCGTTCCCTTCTCAGGGAACAGCGTTACATGCATAACCCCGAAGTTCCCTTTGAAAGTGGCATTTAGCATAACAGTATGGGAACGGGAATACCCACTCCGTCATACCGAGGGTACGGCCTGTTCAAAAAAAAACCAAACCCGAGGGTCACTGCAGGACACTCGAGCCCGGGGAGGAATGAATATCCAGTCTATAATAACAAATGACTGTGTGAGGCATAGACCACCCTGCAGCCGCACACACATCCTACAAGGATACCCCTTTGGACAAAGCCTTCAACAATCCAAGTAGAGATGCACTGCTTTGACACAGCATCACTTTTCCTGTCGCTGCCCAAGCAGACTAGTAGCTGCTCCGACTTACGCCACTGGCCAGAGCGGTGGACGTAAGTAGAGAGAGCCCTTGCATCCTCTCTTGTTCTGGTGTGAAGGACAGAGGAGGGCAGAAAGCCAGCAACACCACAGGGTGGGCAGCCAATGTAGGCTCTTTAGGAATATAATCCGGCCTAGGATACAGGAAGGATTTGGCTTATCTAGGGGCAAAGTCAAGGCAGGAGGGGTAACAGGGAGAGCTTGTAGATCTCCCACTCGCTTGAGAGATGTCAGGGCCAGTAAAAGAGCTACCTTTAGAGTCAGAAGCTTCTCAGAGGCTGACTCTAAGTGCTCAAATGGGGCCCCTGACAGACCTTCCAAGACCACAGCAGGGTCCCAGGAAGGTATGCATGGCCTGCAGATGGGCCTCAGCCGTCTGACACCACGCATGGACTGCAAAGTTAGAGGACGTTGCCCCACAGAGGCTCCCTCAACAGGGCGTGGCTGGCTGGCAGTAGAAGGAGCCCAGCCCGCTAAGAAACGTTCTGCAAGAACTCCAGGACTGTAGCTATTGCACAGTTACTGGGTCTACAGTGGATCCCTGCGGACGGGAATTTCCCAAGGAGTGCCATCTCACAGATATTATCTCTCAGAACCATGTTCGAGCTGCCAAAAGGGTGCTACTAGCAGACTGTCTTGGCGAACTCTCGCTAGAGCTTGTGGGAGCAGAGCGATGGGGGGAGCAGCATACAGATGTGACCTCGGCCACATGTGTGGACTCCACCCCAGGCTCCCAAGATACAGCTTTATCTTGCTCAGTGTTGATAGGATTGACACTACGCCTGTTGGGGATAGAAATGCCCTCATAGTAGTAGAATCCTATAATCCCAAGAAAAGTTGTCCACTGCACCGGGGAAAGCCAACTTTTCTGAGATTCAACCTGAGCCCCAAGCTCTTCACGTGGGCGAGAACAAAATCTCAATGTTTAACCACCAGCTCCCTGGATCGTGCTAGAATTATAGAGTCGTCCAGGTAGTTTGGTACACAGATGCCCTGGAGTTCCAGTGGAGCCAGATTGACATCCATGCACTTTGTGAAGGTGCGAGGGGATAAAGCTAGCAATATTCCTATGCAGAATCACGCGCCTTTTAGATCTATCACCACAAACTAGTTCTTGATCTGGATCTGTGGCATGATAAGTTTGAACATCAGCCTCTGAACCTGTATGTCCCAGTACGGTTCAGATGATGCAGATCTAATATTAGCCAAATACTCCAACTTTTTGCAGAATAGGAAATAAAGGCTGTAACCTCCCTCAGGGGTCTATTTCAGGTTCCCATTGTCCAAAAAAAAAAAGGAGCTTACTGCCCCCGCGGAACGCCGGCCCGGGGCGTGGTGCCGACTGGGGTGGCAAAAACAACAAAAAAAAAGAAGCAGAAAAAAGAAAACCCACCCCCTCCAACACTCTCGACGGAGACAGGGAGCACCTCCGCCGCTAACGACGGCCCGGTCCGGTCCGCCCTCCCTCGTTGGCACAGGCAGAAGAGGGAACAAAGGAAAACCCAAACCCGCCCCCGCCTAACAAAAAAAAAGAAAAAACCGAACCCATGGAGGGGACACATATTGCCTAGGGGTGGCCGCCCCCCTTGGGTTTTTATGGAGTAGCGCTTCCCCATACCTATTGAGGGAAGCATCAAATTTTCATTGCCCTGTGACAGCTTTCTGACCAGGGAACATGAAAACTTGGGGACCACCTTGGCTAGGGGAGGCCCTACAGTAGCACTGGAGGCTACCTGCCCTAAAACCTCATGTCCCCAGATACATCCCTCCACAGCCCCTCAGGACTGCTCATCTTTGCCTGCTTGGCCTTTATGACTATTCTCAGATCAGAGGCGGTTGTGGCGCAGTTGGTAGAGTGGGTTGTTCACTAATCGTAGGGTTGGCGGTTCGATTCCTGGCCCGGGTGACTCCACATGCTGAAGTGAGGGACACTGAACCCCAAGTTGCTCCCGATGGCAAGCCTTGCATGAGTACCTGACCCTCTGCTACCATTGGTGGGTGAATGAGTGCACAGGCCTAACAGCAGACCGTGACTGTGGACAGGGGAACGGCGGCTGCCCGGTTCCCCTGGTTGTCGGCGGGGGTTGGCGGGCAGCCATACTCGCCTTCTGGGTTTCCCTCACACTAGTGCTGACCCAGGCTCCACTTGAGACAACTTTTTTTTGCCATAAGTCGAGCTCACTCAGCAGGTCTGCTTGGTAGGCCACAAGCAAGACTACTACTGCATAGGCTTGCCCACCTTGGATGCAAGCCGGCCCCTGTAATTACCTGCCATCGGTGGAGAGAGGTAGCTAGCAAGCGCCTCCTCCACCTCGGGCATAGCTAAGTAGCCATGCCACAATGGCCAAATAATCCAACATCGTGGAGTTATGACTATGGCTTAAGCATGGTTTTCTCAGAAGTGAGATTTTGTCATAACTTCTGGAAGACAGGGGAGTTTCTGCAGTGTGAAGTATTTACTTTCACTGGGTAATTACTTCAAGCAGCTCTTTATACGCTGCTCTCAGGTTTCAACACATCCTTCTAACTCCTCGGAGTCAGAGAGGGGGCGTTATTACCCCTTTGGCTTTCCATAGCGGGAGGAGGAGTCGCGACGCGAACTCCAAAATCCAGCGGAGAGCCGAACCCGGGAGAACAAGAGATAGAGCAGCGCTCGTCTCCGGCTCCTCTTCCGGATTTAAGAGATCCCCCGAACCTGAGACGGTTGGCTGCCTCGGCAGCGGCCCAGATCCGCGAGGCTTTGAAACTCGACTCGCTCGGCTTCCGAGAGGAGCGCGAGTTGAGCTGCTTAATGTAGCGTTACTATGCACAGCCTCTCGAGGTTGCCATCGCATACTACACCACTAACACTTCACCCAGAAAGTGTGCACTTTTCCCTCATGATGAAACGGGAGCACGTTACACACTTCTTGAACTCTTTCTCGCTCAGAAAACTCTTTCTCGCTACTTACCTCTCCTTTTCTTTAAAAAGGGATAGAAAAGTTCAGAGATTTTGAGAAAATATCGAGTAGAAATGAAGTGTTTTTGTCACACAAACAACAGACATGCAGTCTCGCTGAAGATAATAAGGCTGGCGGCGTGGTTCACAGGTGCCATATACATATATATCATATGACGCGCTTAATTGCCACATATAGTGTGTCTAAATATCATGTTTCTTTACTGTAGCTGGAGAACTTTTTGGGACAAAGCCATGAAGAGACAGAGACACACACCGAATAAGGCATTATGGTTTATTGTGAAAATGTTTATAACTACTCACTAGTCAGTATTAGGCCTTTTGTTCCAACACAGCATGACATCATATGTATTCATATGCTGCCACGCAAACTCAGGGGGCGTGAGTAATTTATAAACTATAAAAACACCAGACCCGTTTCAGCCATAAGTCATTTGATTGTGACTTGTTGCAGTTACAGATTTACAATGTTGGTATCCAATATAGGATGTATTTCTGTGGCAGTATGACAGAATGAATCTGACGGATTTTAACCAGTCTGATCTCTGTGAGCATTTCTCCTGTCCAGAAAGATCTGAATCTCCTGCAGTTTATATCTTACTGTACGTGTGTTCAGCTGCTGTGGTTCTTCTAACAGTGTGTGGAAATCTTCTCATCATCATCTCTGTTCTTCACTTCAAGCAGCTTCACACAGCGACAAACATGCTCGTGCTCTTTCTTGCAGTGTCGGATTTCCTTGTTGGGGCTTTTGTAATGCCCCCGACATTAATCTGGATGATCGGAGTCATGCTGGATTTTTTGGGGGAGAGATTTCTGCATCAGTTTTGGGTTAATTAGTTATTTCATCACAGTCTCGGTCCATCTATAATATATATGATTGTGCTGGATCGGTATTGCCTCTCAAACCCCTTCTCCTACATGAACAGAGTGTCTGTGAGATCACTAGTATTGTAATTGTATGTGTCTGGTGTGTGGTGCTGGTCTAGCTCAGCACTCTTATATTTCACTGGAAACTTTACAAACACTGTAATGTGTCCTGGGAGTGTTACTCTATCTGAATGAGGTTTCGTATGTAATTGATCTTATATATTCATTTATATTTCCACTTTCTGTCATAATCATATTGTATACTCGAAGTGTTTGTGATTGCTAAGAAACATGTCACCGCTATCAGAGAGCTTAATAATCACACACGGCCTCAAAACACAGAAAATCACCTCACACTCGATGAAATCTGAGAGAAAAGCAGCTAAAGTCCTGGGCATTTAGTGTCTGTGTTTCTAAGTAGTTTACTTCCGGATTTTATTTACACTTTTATTAGGTAATGTTATTGAACTACGGACAGAAACTATTCAGAAAGTCTTTATTGTGCTTTATCTTAATTCCACCATTAATCCTGTTATTTATGCTCTGTTTTACCCGTGGTTTAGAGGTGCATTAAATTAATTATAACTCTGCGAATATTCCAGACGGACTCTGCATTAAACAATATTCTTTCATAAATAGCCTCTTTTTGATGATGTGCCTGCATGTTGCTTTTTATATTAGATATAATTTAAGCTTCTATAACAAATCTAATTCCCATCATCAATATAATAAATATTTACAGTACTGAATTATATAATATAGGAGCTTTATTCTGTTTGATATTATATATAATATACGATTGTTGATCTGGATATTTTGGGAGAGGTTTCTGCAGGTTGTCGAAACGTACGTAACTTCC
>CM022753.1:888803-921879 GCA_012411365.1 Ameiurus melas
TTCCACTCGTCCCCTCACGGATCCGGAGGAGGTTATAGGCACCGCGTAGATCCAACCGTGAAAATGGTGGCTGAGCGTAATTGTTCCAAAGATTTGATTATGAAGATCCAACCAGGGCAGACCGAGAACCACCGGGTGAGGGCGGATACCGTGGCGTGAAAGATGATCTGTTCCTGATGGAAAGCTGGTATGGAGATCGATGGGTTCAGAGCAATGTGAAATGAATCTGTTACCAACGGCATTAGGCCAAACGGTTTTTCTCCTCCGCATTCATAATTTTAATGTCACATGCACATTGCAGTCGTAATATGAAAGTTTGAAGATTTAATAACATGCGAAAACTGTATTTGTAATGCAAAATCATATTTATCGAGGGTGCCAATATTAGTGGAGGGCACTGTATCTGTATAAGACTGTAGATTTGATTTATAAGGATGAGATTCATTAGAGACGATTATTCATTAGCATTGAAAAATAAATATATTTTTGCTATTGTGTCTTTATTATCTCATAACTGTGTCTACAGGAGAGATCACACTTTAACTGATAAATAAAATAGCAAGTTACAAAACACTAAATTAGAATAGTGATCCAGTTTAGCATCGAATGTTTTAAAAAAAATCACAATAAAAGCTAAATGTAATCTTTTTCTATCAAATACCCATTTGTGTTTGTCTGACGTGTTAATCTGTACAATTGAGGACATCCACTGTATGGTATAATGTAATATAATACCATACAATATAAATAATATTGGGGAGGTGGGTTGATTTGTTACAGAAGTTTAGATGATATGTAAAATAATAGCAATATTAATCTGCCATTTAATCAGAAGAACTAAAAATATTTAATAATGCTTAATGAAGTTTCCCTTGGAATAAAGAATGCTGTGTTTATACACCAGACACACACCGATTAAAGAACATGACTACACTTAGTCCTCCTAGAGACTGTGTTTGTATAGAGAGTGAAATACTGACCCACAGCGATCAGAGTGTTATTATAGATGGATAATATTGTGAAAAATAAACAGTAAACCCCCAAAAACCTGCAGGAACCTCTCCCCAAATATCCAGATCAACACAGTATTATATTATATATAATATCAAACAGAATAAAGCTCTAACATTATATATTACAGTACTGTAAATACTTATTATATTGATGAGGGAACTGGATTTTTATAGAAACTTAAATTATATCTAAATTTAGGCACATCATCAAAAAGAGGCTATTTATGAAAGAATATTGATTAATGCAGAGTCTGTCTGGAATATTCGCAGAGTTATAATTAATTTAATGCACCTCCTAAACCACGGGTAAAACAGAGCATAAATAACAGGATTAATGGTGGAATTAAGATAAACTACATTCATAAGTTTCTGAAATGTTTCTGTCTGGAGTTCAATAATATCACCTAATAAACTGTAAATAAAATACGGAACTAAAAACATCAGAAACACAAACACTAAAATGCCCAGGACTTTAGCTGCTTTTCTCTCAGATTTCATCGAGTGTGAGGTGATTTTCTGTGTTTTAGGCCGTGTGTGATTATTAAGCTCTCTGATAGCAGTGGCATGTTTCTTAGCAATCACAAACACTCGAGTATACAATATGATTATGACAGAAAGTGGAAATAGAAATGAATATATAAGGTCAATTACAGCCCAAACCTCATTCAGAAAGAGTAAACACTCTCCAGGACACATTACTGAACCCATGAAGCTTAGACTGAAATATAAGAGTGCTGAGTTATAGACCAGCACCACACACCAGACACATACAATTACAATACCAGTGATCCTCACAGACACTCTGTTCATGTAGAGAAAGGGGTTTGAGAGAGCCAAATACCGATCCACAGCGATCAGAGCGATATTATAGATGGAAGAAATTGTGAGGATACCACTAATTAACCAAAAACTGATGCAGAAATCTCTCCCAAAAATCCAGCATGACTCGATCGTCCAGATTAACATCAGCGGCATTACTAAAGCACCAACGAGGAAATCCGACACTGCCAGAGAGAGCACGAGCATGTTTGTAGGTGTGTGAAGCTGCTTGAAGTGAAGAACAGAGATGATGATGAGAAGATTTCCACACACTGTTAGAAGAACCACAGCAGCTGAACACATGTACAGTAAGATATAAACTGCAGGAGATCCAGATCTCTCTATACAGGAGAAATGCTCACAGAGATCAGACTGGTTAAAATCCGTCAGGTTCATTCTGTCACACTGCCACAGAAATACATCCAATATTGGATACTAACATTGTAAATCTTTACCTGTAACAAGTCACAATCAAATGACTTATGGCTGAAACGGGTCTGGTGTTTTTATAGTTTATAAATTACTCACGCCCCCTGAGTTTGAGTGGCAGCATGTGAATACATATGATGTCATGCTGTGTTGGAACAAAAAGGCCTAATGCTGACTAGTGAGTAGTTATAAATATTTTCACAATAAACCATAATGCCTTATTCGCTGTGTGTCTCTGTCTCTTCATGGCTTTGTCCCAAATAAAGTTCTCCAGCTACAGTAAAGAAACGTGATATTTAGACACACTATATGACACGTTATGATTATCATAAATATGAACAGTTGACAGGATATAATCTCAACACTCTTTAGTGCAGTAGCATAGTTATTTGAGCATCACAGGCCATCTGTAAAGATAAAGAAATTCTAACAATCTATTCTAAATGGATACAGTGGTAGTTTAGTATAATCATGGTATAATCTAGCAATGCTAGGCCTTTCAGAGAGACACTTAACCCTCAACTGCTCAGTTGTATAAATGAGATAAATGTGAGTCAGTCTGGAAAAGAGCATCTGCTGTAAATGTGGTCAAGCTTAATTCTTCTTTTCGTTGCTTACCCTAGCACAGACAAAGTGCAAGTAAGGGTGCATCATTAAAAATCTGTAAGGACACATGGCCAGGTACTTCCAAATCCAAGGCCCCAAGAGAACTCGCCACAACAACAGCTTCTTCCTGTGTGCTATCAACCTCATCAAACATGGTCAATGATGTTTTCTGGATTCTCAAATAATACTCATTTAAGCTGTGCAGTTCATCACCCAATTTATTAATACTATATTTAATAGCTACAACAACAATAGCTGGACTACAGTAACTAGAGAAATACGAACACTGAATACACAATACATACTATTTGAACATTCCCTCACAGAATGTACCGACATATTGTTTTTCACTCATAAAATCTGATCAGTCTTCACAGCTGTATGATCACTTGTGGCACTGTTCAATGTGTAAATGTCCATTTGTTGTATTTTAGATGTCTACAGTAACAATCTTAAGAGAAGAGTTCTGTGATCTGAATGACTTTGCATGTCTGATCAGATAATGTATTTGGGGAAAAGAAATGTGTTCTCATACTCATTGTTATAAATGATGTGAACAGAGCAGGACCTGTTACCTGTTCGCCACTAGACTGCACCACAGACTGAAATGCTGTTGAGCTGCCTAGAATAAATGAAGAAACTGTGTTGTGCCAACCACCCTGGCATTGTGTGTGTTCCTAAAACTGAGAATAGACATATATTATTGTTATAAAAGGATGAAATATCCAGATAATAATCGTTAGCATATTTGAGCAAAAATAACAATTTTGTGCCTGTGTGCGGAGCTCCACCACTGAGACCTCCCCATAGGCCTCAGGCTGGAGCCCTGCTGTCCTCGTAGCCCCCCCAAAAAAGTTTGGGTCATGGACCTGAGACTTGAATTTGACCGAGTTTTCCAGCTCCTGCATTTTGACAGCTAGATCCTTATTCTGTCTTTCTATCTGCTGTCGCGCAGTCTCACTCTTCTGAGCCGTGCGGCACTCACCCGCTAACTCGGTGCTCAGCGTGTCCACTTGTGCATTAGCCTTCTTCAATCGTTCATTAACGAGTTCCATGTTGGCCTGTTTCTCATCAAGTTCCTCCTCCAGCTGTGAAATATGAGCCTCCAACCTCCACTTCTCATCATTCAATGCAGATACCTTGGAGTTACAGCTGGTCACTTCACCATGCAGCTCATTTCTCTCCTGCAGAACCTGCTTCTGACTGCGATCAGCTGCAGACAGATCCTCATACAACTGTACCTTTTCAGCCTCAAGACTCTTGACCTTGCGTTCCCTCTCTTCGGCGCTGCTCTGTGCAGCATCTCTCGCCATACGGAGTTCATCCACCTTCTGCAACTGATCCTTTAACTGAGTCTGGACTTTCTTTAGCTGTCTCAATGATTCATCTCGAGTGTCAATGGCCTGGATGAGTTGAGCTTCCCGCTCAGACAGGTCAAGTTCCAGCTTCTTCTTTGCTGCTACAGCCAGAGCTTTCTCCTTCCTCTCATTCTCTAGCTCTGCCTCCATTTCATAGGCCTGTTCAAATTTCTTTTTCAATTCTGACATCTGTGTCTTAACGGGGTGAAGCTGTTTCTCTGCACTCCTCCTTCTCTCCTCTTCCTCCTCCAGAAGTTCCTTCAGTTGACTTGGCTCATCTTCTAGTTGACGAAGCCGTATGCTCAGAGCCAGTTTCTGGCGAGCCTCCTCTTGCAGCAAATCCTCTGTTGCCTGCAGTTGCAACTTAACAGATGAGGATTCTTTAGTGGCTTTGACGCATTGACTCTCCACTTCAGACAGGGTGCTGCGCAAACCTTCCAACTCCAACTGCATGTAGCTCATTTTTTCAGCCATTTCCTTCCCCTGCTTCTCGCTCTCGCTTTGTTTCAGTTGGAGCTCCTGCAGCTGAGCGCAGCTGAGCCTCGCTCTTCCTCCTGGGAGATTCAGAATCCTTCTTATTCTGAGTGACTGTGACTGGAGTGTGAGGCTTGGCTGTTATTGGGGTTTGAAGCACAGCTTGGGTAGGCACTTGAGGCTTGATCTTGTTTGGATGGATGGTCCGCCTTACAAAGAATGGCGGACATATAATCATATATAGCTCCGTCATTAGCCCCCAACTGCTAATAGCTGTGCGCACTTCCGTGTACGCACATCTGATGCCACGGGGCGAAGTTATGACGTCACCCTGGAAGAGGTCTGCGCATGTGCAACAGCGCGTGTTGAGCACTGTTGTGCGGAGGAATCGTGACAGATAGGCCAAACCCACAGCATAAACATACGTGTACAAATATATTCAATCAATTAATGTGTAAATTAATTAATTAACTAATGAATTAATTAATCAAGTGATAAATTAATTATATGTGTACACATGTATGTTTATGATGTTGGTTTTTGTTGATGTCTATGTTTATGCAGTGCCTATTTAGATGACATTATTATTTATAGTAATGATTGGCAGCAGCACATTCAGCTCCTGAGAGCTTGTCCTGAGATGGCTGAGATGGGCAGGACTCAAAGCAAACCCAAAGCAAAAAGTGTGTGATTGGGCTGATGGAAGCACGGTACGGTATCTGGGCTATCACTTGGGCCATGGGCAGGTGCGTCCCCAAATTGATAAGACAGCAATGATTGCGGCCTGCTCGGGACCCAAGACCAAAGAGGAGGTTGGACAGTTCCTGGGTCTGACTGGCTATTATCATAGGTTTGTGTCTAATTATTTGAATGTCACCATCCCACTCACTAATCTTACTAAAAAGGGATGGAGCCGTGCCAATAGGCACGGACTGGCGTTGCACCTTTGCAGATGGGAAGTCTACAAGATGTGTATACCACACTATTGAGAGTGGCCCAATTATCCACTGTTGCATGCAGATACAGTTTGTGCAACTGTTTACCCAGCAGGATAAACTTATCCTTCTTGTATGTTTTGCAGGTTGATTAGGATCAGACTTTGTCTCACCTTAGGTCTGTTCACTACGGGTGTCCTTACTGGGATGATTAAGCTCCAGGTGACATGGCTTGAGGTTCATGAAAGTAATCCAGCTCATTTAACATGACAAGGTCTTGGTCATCAAAACGCATGGGGCATGTCTTTACAATGCACACATGAATTTAGTTTAGCTGTTAGAAGTTAGAATTAGAACTTAGATATTATTAGAAATTAGGTTTGCTAACCCTAGAGGTTATCACTTTTTGCTATTTCTAATAAACATATTATTATTTCATCACAGTCGAATAAATTCCCTTCAGTTTGAACATGAGTGTTAACTCATAATGTGACCTACATCACATAAGACAGTCTAAATGGCTGTTGTGTCACTTCTTATTCACATATCATTTTCATAAAATTTATAATTCTTGGTTAATCAAGGTTATATTGGTGCCTAACCATGCTTTCATTGCTTAAGTGATTTATCTTACACTTTCACTCTTTTGGAGTTGAGAGCTTTTCCTCACTCTTCTTTCCCTGTGATATTGTTCATGCAACCTGTGTGTTTTTGAGTGTTACACAAATGGAATGAAATCTTTCAAGAACAGCAGTTTGCTTTTGTAGTCGTTGGCTGTTTCGCACATGAAGATAATATAGTTTAAAATTAAATGCTTGTTACAGTTTTTATAAGTTGCTCTAACACATTCCATCCATCCATCCATCCATCCATCCATCTTCTACCGCTTACTCCTTCTTCAGGGTCACGGGGAATGAAGGGCCGAATCTAGCCTATTACCCAAAGACAATTAAAATTAGAAGCAAATACTCATATCCGTAAACCCAATTGAGATAGAAAAAGAGACGATTATTAGTCGTGAGTGAGGAAAGGCAAGGGTCCAGTTTTTATTTTGGTCCACCACAAAAAAAAAAAACAAAAAAAAAAATAAAAAAAATGATCTGATCACTAGTTAGGCTTAGATAGTATCTTATCTACGAGTATGTAATAATCTCCCCCAATAATTATTATCTTATTAGAATAGCATTAAACTGATAAATTAATGTTTGTTTACCGGCCCCTCAAGATTACCATTAGGTTTGATTTCCCGAGAGCGAGAAACGAAAACAATTTGGAGCAACGAGAGAGAAAAAGAAAACAATTTGGAGCAACGACCTTGGTCACACAGGTGCAGTGTGACGCAGCTATTCGTATAAATAGCTCCTCATGGTTCTTATGGTTCTTTTAAACATCTAAAGCCCCCTGTCTACAGCACGACCCACCCTTCCAGGGAGACAAGACTCTTTTTTTCTTCAGCATTATGAGTAAGTTCCATTTACCTTTTACTCCTTTTTGTCTGGTTTATAATTTATTTTCATATCTATTTTATATTTCTATTTAACTATTATATATATATTCTATTTAACTATTATTATATATATATTATACTCCTTGCACATGGTTTACTGTACTCCCGACCTCATAATATTATTAATATTATCCTAATAATATCTATCTTTATCTTAATACTATTTATTCTTGTACAGTTCTAATGTTGTGTGTATGTGCGTTCAGGCCTTCGGGAGGGGGTGTTAGAGAGAGAGGGAGAGACAGAGAGAGTGTGTGTGTGCTATGTTTGCACGCCTGACCCTGAACACGCAAGAGTGTGTATGTGTGTTATCTATGTGTGTACGCCTCCCTAACTCTCCTTCTCTGTGACTATTAAACCATAGTGTGTCAATCCCAAAATGCTAATCCTGTTCATCAATATCCACCTAATACCTCCTCTATGTGTCTAGGTGCCCGCCCTTTTTCCCTCTTCCCTCTATTGGAGGGGGTGGATTTGAATCTGAGCACTCGCTATCAGGTAGCGCATCTCACAGCTGACATCACTGTGTTACTTGACATTTTTCACACCCCTACTGCTAATGGACATGCGGGGTTCCCCCCACCTCTCCGCTACCGAATCCTCCCTGCGAATGTGTGTGTCGACGCCTCTACACAGACAGACCCTCCGCCTGACCCTCCCTCCAGCTTTCATTTTGAAGATGATGTCGCCTTCTCTGATCTGGGCTCTGACCACTCCTCTTTCTCTCTCTATTCACCTGCCAGCCCCCCTTCCTCTCAGTATTCGTCTTAGTACACATATGCTGGTCCTTGTTATCCCCTGTCCTCTGGCCGTACACCATTTTCATCCCCTTGTCTCTCTCCTCAGGATTACGCACCCACCAGTCCCGTTGATTTCCAATAAAAATGACATATCAATCATACTTGTCTCCCTCGTGTTTATTTTATGTATAATTTTAAACACATCAGGAACCTGGAGCCAATCCCAGGAATCATCAGGCACAAGGCGGGGTACACCCTGTACAGGGTGACAGTCCATCGCAGGGCACAATCACATACACACTCACACTCTAACACATTCCCTGGTGAAAAATTCCCTAATAAAATGTTTACTATAGAAATAATAAACACTTTATCAATAATATTCTTCATATAAAAAATACCAAAAGTTATCTGTGATTATTCTATGTAAAAGCCTGTATATGAATTTAATCTGTACACAGCTGTAGAATTTCCTGTGAAGATTGCATGGCAGTTTACAATGCTGAGTACTGCTGATGATGAATGTTTTTGCACAGTGTATGACCTAAAAATATTACAATACCTCTAGCCTGACCTAGCACACTCACTTTATCAGAGTGCCGGATTAGTTTACTTTTGCCAAAACATTCTGATGGTGATGCAATGGCTAGTTTTAAACCATTCATACATTCTCATTGTATTGTAAGGCCATTCTCATATTACAGCCATTGTATGAAAGTCTTAATACCATGCAAATTGCATTAACTGTTGAGTCATTCACTCAACATCCTCATCTGCACTTTAAAATGCATCGATATACCTCGACATCTTGACAAGACTGTACAGTAGATGTGCCAATGTAAAGAGATTAGATGTGTCTGTGTATCTGAATGCTGTACATATTGTAATATAAATGTATATTCGTATTGAAAATTTATATAATTCTATTGTCACTTCTTTATTATCTTATGAAGGTGTCCTACAGCAGACGATACATGTAAAGAGAGGAAAAAAAAGTCAATTACAAAACTGTAATTTAGAATAGAGGTGCACATTTAAATTTTAACAACAAATGTTTAAAAAACAACTGTAAATAAAATACAGAATGAACACACCAAAAACTCTGTAAACTCTGTATTGTACTGTAATATAATACAGTACAATATAAATTATATTCGGGGAGGTGGGTTGATTTGTTACAGGAATTTAGATTATATATAAATTAACAGCAATATTTGGCCATTTAATCAGAAGAACAAAAATATTACTAAAAATATTTAATAATGCAGGAGTTCAGTTTGCAGAGTCCAAAATCTCCAGTAAAACAGAATAAATGAATTAAAAGATTAATGGAGGAATTTAGACAAAACCTGTTTATAAATTCTGTAATGTTTCTGTCTGTAGTGTGATGACATCACCGAATCAGCTGTAAATAAAATACAGAAAAAACACACCGAAAACCCAGAACACATTACAAAACTCATGAAGTTTCACTTGGAATAAAGAATGCTGTGTTTATACACCAGACACACACCGATTAAATAACATGATACTACACTTAGTCCTCCTAGAGACTGTGTTTGTATAGAGAGTGAAATACTGACCAACAGCGATCAGAGTGTTATTATAGATGGATCATATTGTGAAAAATAAACATTAAGCAAAACAAAAAAACCTCTCCAGGAACCTCTCCCCAAATATGCAGATAAACACCGTATTATATTATATACAACATCAAACAGAATAAAGCTCTTATATTATATAATACAGTACTGTAAATATTTATTATATTGATGTTAGGAATGATATTTGTTATAGAAGCTTAAATTATATCTAATGTAAATGCAACATTTAAGGCACATCATCAAAAAGAGGCTATTTATGAAAGAATATTGATTAATGCAGAGTCTGTCTGGAATATTCGCAGATTTATAATTAATTTAATGCACCTCCTAAACCACGGGTAAAACAGAGCATAAATAACAGGATTAATGGTGGAATTAAGATAAAGCACAATCACAAGTTTCTGAAATGTTTCAAACTGTTCTTCAATAACATCACCTAATAAACTGTAAATAAAATATGGAAGTAAACCCAGCAGAAACACAGACACTAAAATGCCCAGGACTTTAGCTGCTTTTCTCTCAGATTTCATCGAGTGTGAGGTGATTTTCTGTGTTTTAGGCCGTGTGTGATTATTAAGCTCTCTGATAGCAGTGGCATGTTTCTTAGCAATCACAAACACTCGAGTATACAATATGATTATGACAGAAAGTGGAAATATAAATGAAAATATAAGGTCAATTACATATGAAACCTCATTCAGATAGATAAAACACTCTCCAGGACACATTACAGTATTTGTAAAGTTTCCATTGTAATATAAGAGTGCTGAGTTATAGGTGAGCACCACACACCAGACAAATACAATTATAATACCAGTGATCCTCACAGACACTCTGTTCATGTAAAGAAAGGGGTTTGAGAGAGCCAAATACCGATCCACAGCGATCAGAGCGATATTATAGATGGACGAGATTGTGAGGAAGCCATCGGTCAACCAAAAACTGATGCAGAAATCTCTCCCAAAAATCCAGCATAACTCAATCGTCCAGATCAACATTGGTGGCATTACAAAAGCTCCAACGAGGAAATCCGACACTGCCAGAGAGAGCACGAGCATGTTTGTTGCTGTGTGAAGCTGCTTGAAGTGAAGAACAGAGATGATGACAAGCATATTTCCACACACTGTTAGAAGAACCACAGCAGCTGAACACACGTACAGTAAGATATAAACTGCAGGAGATCCAGATCTCTCTGGACAGGAGAAATGCTCACAGAGATCAGACTGGTTAAAATCCGTCAGGTTCATTCTGTCATACTGCCACAGACATACATCCTATATTGGATGCTAACATTGTAAATCTGTACCTGTAACAAGAAACAATGAAATGACTTATGGCTCAAACGGGTCTGGTGTTTTTATAGTTTATAAATTAGTCACACCCCCTGAGTTTGAGTGGCAGCATGTGAATACATATGATGTCATGCTGTGTTGGAATAGGTCTAGTACATACAAGTGAAAGACTTAAATCTGTCATTATACAAACTTGTGTGTAAAAAAAGTCTCAATTAAATTTCAACACACATTTCTTATGCTGAGAACCTGCCCTATGGATTAAGAATAAGTGTAAATATAGTTAACAAATCATTTTGCCATACTGTCTCTACATGGCTTTGTTGGAATATCCAATATTGCTATATGAACCAGTATGGAAAACGTTTTCTACCTACAATAAAGGAACATGCTGTGATATTTAGACACACGATATGACACAGTAAGATTATAATAAATTGGAACTGTTGATGGGATATAATCTCAACACTATTTGGTACAGTAGCATAGTGATTTGAGCATCACAGGCCATCTGTAATGATAAAAAAATCTAACACTGCTTGTGTGTTACATGTCCTAACATGGACAAAGTGCAAGTAAGGGTGTGCCATTCGAAATCTGACAACACAGTGGTATTGGCTTTAGGGAAACTTTAAGTATTGTCCAGTTTTTTTTATCTGATGTTAACTGACACTTCTTGAAAGTCCTGCCCCTTCCCATAGATTACATTCTTGACTGGACTTGTGGGGTGCCATCACTTTCTGTCAAGGTAAGTGGAGAATGTTTTGAGGTCACTAATAATTTATAGAATCCATCAATGTATGTTTGACCTAGCTAACACTAGACAAGTACATAGATAACATTATACAACAGTTACCAATAAATTCCAGTAAAGTTCAGATCACTGTTCAGATACACAATTTTTTAAACCCCGATTTTTTACAGCACATTCACATCAGAGCAACAGGTGTTTATGTTTACTATCGCCAGACACTTGTAAAATGCAGAAATACTGCAACAACCAATTTGCACGATGATCTGCTGGAGAAGCAATGCGATCTCGGCTTCCTGTGGAGAGCAGGCCTCTAGTCCTCGCGTCACCTGATGTCGGTGGCCAGGGAAAGGGAACTTCACAAGCATTGTGCAAGGAATCGGCAGCACGGCAATAGGACGGGGGTCCATGCTAAGTTAAAAACAAACTTTACCTAGCCGGCTCTCCCGTCCATCCTGCTCTCCAACGTCCGTTCTCTGGACAATAAACTGGACTACATTTGACTCCAGCAGGTAATGTGGAATGAGTTTAGAGACTGCTGTGTCTTTGTTTTCAATGAGATATGGCTCAGTGACCGAGTTCCGGATGCCGGCATTCAGCTAGATGCGCTTGCCTCATTTCATGCTGACAGAAATGCAGTTCTGTGCAGTAAGACTCGCGGTGGTGGCTTTTGTGTTTAAATCAACACGGTATGGTGGAAGAACTTGGTGCTAGTTTTTAGTTATTGCTCGTCGCTGGTGGCGTTTGTGAATGTTAGATGCAGACCATTTTATTTACCATGGGAATTCACCACTGCTCTGATAATCAGAGTAAACATTCCCCCCAACGCTAATGCTAAGCAGGTGCTTGGTGAACTGTATGGGGCTATTAGCGAACTGCAGAACACACACCCTGATGGACTGTTTATCATTGCCGGAGATTTCCATCATGCAAATCTCAAATCATTACTCCCTAAATTTCACCACCATTTGAACTTTGCAACAAGAGGGGTGAACTCGCTGGATCTTGTTTACACAAACATCCCCAGGGCGTACTAGTCAGAGCCCTGCCCCCCCCTCGGCTAATCAGACCACAGCCCCATCCCCACCTTGGCTACCATTTGGTTTGTTTTCGTTTGATATTTTAAGCCATATTTATTCATTTTTTAATTACTGTGAGTTTTTTAAGTTACATTGTCTGTATTGTCGTTGTGATTGCGATTTGGTGGTGCCATTTTATATATTTTGGTCTGTAGTTTTTATTTCTGTTTTTATTTCTGTGCTCCAACTGGAATAACCTGCAGCGTGTAACGCTGAATCAACGCCTCGGCTTGGCTGTGTGTGTGGAGTGTGTGTGGATTGTACGACTTTGTGCTCGCAGTGCGCTCTGGAGTTTCAATCGCTCTGGCCTTGTGAGTGTGCACTCACCGACCATGGCGCTATGGTACACTACACGCCAGCTTTTGAATCTAAAACAGAACTGTTATTGCCTAGCCAAAGACTCTTACAATCTCTGTCGAGATGCTGGACAGCTACGTCCTAAGCGTTATATCCATCGGGGTTTGAGGTGCAGTCTTACTGTCTCGTCCTCTCCTAACATCTTTGTCCCTATCTGTCACCGTAAGACCAACAAACTGCTCCATACTGGTGCTGATCACAGTAATTTAATATCCGTTCCCACGTGGGGATTAAACCACGGTCGTTTCTGCTTCAGAGCCTGGCTAATGCTGCATTATTCAATGCAAGGTCTGGGAATAACAAAGCGCTGCTTTTATCGGATTTTATTAAAGATAAAAAGCTGGACTTGTTGTTCTTAACTGGAACCTGGCATAAAGAAAATGATGGGCTCCTGTTTAACCAGATCACTCCAGCGGGCTTTGGAGTTTTAGATCTCCCGAGGTTATCTGGCAGAGGTGGAGACATTATTGTGGTTTACAACCTGAAGTTCAACACAAGCTCTGTGTCTATTCCCCAGTTTACATCATTTGAATGCTTGGTCTAATCTTGACACTTTTGCTCCTCTAAGGTCACGTTAGGTCACATTCGCCCGCTCTGCTCCCTGGTATAATGACAACCTGCGCTCTAGAAATGCTGAATGTCGGAAAATGGAGCGAAAATGGACTGAGTGTCTACTATCAAGCGTGGAAGGATCTTCTGGGGGATTATCGTGCACTACTGGAGACTGAAAGATCCTCTTACTTCTCTCACGCTATTGTAAATAATCAAAATAATCCCAGACACTTGTTCCAAACCATAAACAGATTTCTTCAAGTTAATGCTGTTACCACTTTGCCTATTTCTCAGCAGCTCTGTGAATCCTTTCTACAGTTTTTTAATTCAAGATTGTAAAAGTTCGCAAAGAAATTTCTGTTAAGCCTGACTGTGCCACTTTACTCCTTCGGCCATCTGGGTTTACTGGTGTTTCTTTCACCCATTTCTCACTGCTTGATTCTGAGGCTCTCACAAGGGAGGTATCCAGCATGAAATCTACCATTTGCCTGCTGGATCCAATTCCTACGAATCTGTTTAAATCATGCTTCGCTGTGTGGTGCCCTACTATCCTCATCATTATAAATGAATCACTGGAGACTGGGGTCGTTCCAGCAGTGCTGAAAACTGCTGCTGTTACATCTGTACCAAAGAGAGAAAATGTTTCTGTCGATGATTTTAACAATTTCCGCCCCATCACAAATCTTCCGTTTTTGGCAAAAATACTTAAGCGTGTTGTTACCTCTCAACTCTGTACTCATCTGATAACCAATAACCTCTTTGAACCCTTTCAAACAGGTTTTCGTAAATTTCACAGCACTGAAATGGTGTTGGTCAAACTTACAAATGACTTGTTGATGGCCTCTGATTTTGAGCTACCTCACTTGTTATTCTTCTTGACCTTAGAGCCGCCTTCGATACTGTGGATCATGGTCTTTTACTTACCCGCCTTGAAAGTGTTTCTGATGTGTCTGGGAAAGTTTTAAACTGTTTTAAATTCTATTTTACTGACCATACCCAGTTTATTTCTATGTGTGGCTTTAGGACTGACACTTGCTCGGTGCTCACTGGTGTTCCTCAGGGTTCAGTTCTAGGCCCTCTACTCTTCAATATTTATCTATCTCCACTTGGGCATCTGCTCCGATCGCTTGGCCTCCATTATCACTTTTATGCTGATGATACACAATTCTACATTCTTCATTCATTTCATCTGGTGAAAGCATTGATGTTTGTTATCTTTCTGACTGTATTTTTGAGATTAAAACATGGATGAATAATAACTTTATGTGCCTGAACAGCGGGGAAACTGAGTTCATGCTTATAGGTTCCCGTCACTAAATTCGCAAAGCGGCTCCACTGTCTCTGTTTGTTGATGGCTCTGTTCTAGAGACCCAAAATAAGATGAGGAACCTTGGTATAATTTTTGACACCAGCCTCACTTTTGATTTTTTTGTTCAGAGCACTGTGAAGGCTTCCTTTTTTCACCTCAGAAATATAGCCTGATAAAGACCAATGCTAAACTTATCTGTCGCTGAAAAACTGATCAATTCATTCGTTGTCATGCGGTTGGATTGCTGTAACACTGTTTTAGCTGGAGTTTCTAAAACTGCAATAAACAAACTGCAGTATGTTCAGAACTCTGCCGCCCGGATTCTGATGGGAAGCAGGAAATATGACCATATTATTCCTGTTGTGAAGTCCTTACACTGGCTCCCAGTCTGGCTCCGTGTCGATTTTAAGATCATGATGTTGACATACAAGGCATTAAATTGATTGGCTCCACACTACTTAACTGACATATTAATCCCTTACACCCCACATCGCAGACTGCGCTCCTCACAGAGTAATCTATTAACTGTTCCACTAACCCACCTTAAATCTATGGGTGACCGGGCTTTTTCTGTCTATGCTCCATCACTTTGAAACTCTCTTCCCCCTGAACTCAGGGAAGCCCAGAATTTTGACATTTTTAAAGCTCTTCTAAAGACACACTATTTTAAACTTGCGATCCACTCCTGATGTCTTTTTAGACTGTTTTATATGTATTTTTTATTATTAATGTTGTTGTATTGTTTTATTTTTCAATGAGTTGTGATTTTATGTACAGCGCTTTGAGAAGCTGCTTTAAAGGGCTTTATAAAATAAAGTTTATTATTATTATTATTATTAATCAGACCACATTTCTGTTCAAGCCAATCACTACACACTCCAAGCCAGAAGACATGGATGACTGTGGAGGTGCATACACTGCTGAGGTAACAAGGCGGCCCTAAGAACAGCAAGAGCCAAATTGTCCCAGCCATCAGAGAGCAAAGCACACAAACGTCCAGAAAATCCATAGATACTTAACGGATAACGGCGCATGTGGCAGGGCATTCAGGCCATCAGCAACTACAGAACAATGTCACCTGCCTATGACAGAGATGCCTCCCTTCCAGATGCACTGAACAACTTCTACATTCAGTTTGAGGCACAGAATGATGTGGCAGCAAGGAAAACCATGCCTCCTCCCAACGACCAGGAGCTGTGTCCAACCACGGCTGACATGAGGAAAGCTCTATGCAGAGTCAACCCATGGAAGGCTGCTGGACCAGACAACATTCACGTAAGAGTGTTCTGAGGATGTGCAGATCAGTGGGCAGATGTTTTCACTGACATCTTCAACATCTCCCTGAGCAGAGCCATCGTTCCAACGTGCTTCAAGGCCACCACCATTTTCCCTGTACCAAAGAAGTGTTCAGTGTCCTGCCTCATTGACTACCGTCCAGTATGAACATCCATCATCATGAGGTGCTTCGAGAGGCTCATCATAAGGCACATCAAGACCCTGCTACCCCCTCACTGGACCCACTGCAGTTCGTGTATTGCCCCAATTGCTCAATGTATAATGCCATTGCCAACACCCTATATCTGGCCCTTACCCACCTGGACAAAAAGGACACCTACGTTCAAATGCTGTTCATAGACTTCAGTTCAGCATTCAACACAATCATTCTTCAGCACCTGATTGGAAAGCTAACCTACCAGGTCTGCACACCGCCATCTTCAACTGGATCCTGGACTTCGTGACTGTGAGACCTCAGTCAGTCTGAATCAGCAACAACATCTCCAGCACCACCACAATGAGCACGGGTGTCCCTCAGCGCTGTGTGCTCAGTTTACTGCTGTTCACTCTGCTGACTCATGGCTGTGCAGCACTGCACAGCTTCAATCACCTCGTCAAGTTCAATGACATGACTGTGGTGGGGCCAAGAACAGGGCCAAGAAAACTCATCACCAGAACAGCTCCTTTCAGTGTCAAGCTCATCAAGAGCAATTTTGTTTTCTGGGTTCTTGAATCATACATATTTAAACTGTGTAGTTTATCACCAAATGTATGAATACTGTCTTTATTAGATACAGCAGTAATGTCTGGACTATAATACAGTAACTAATGCAATAGCAATACCTGCACTGAAGGCACAATACACTGCAACCTATTTGGACACTGATGCTGTTCAATGTTTATATGTCGATTTTTTCCACTATGTTGAATATTTGCTGAGCTAGACACTGCAGTAAGATATCACACTAAGAGAAATACTGATACATGTCTGTGCATCTCTGATCACATAATTTACTGGTGAATAAAGTGTATTCTGAATCTGATAAGTAGTGTGAGCAAAGGGGCAATGCTTTTCCCTCTAGCCCTGTCTCTTTTTGTTGGATAAGCACTAACCTTTTTCCAGTGGTATGGTATGGCTTTCCTTTCTGCATGAAGGGTTTGAAAATACTTCTGTCAGTCACCACTCAACTGTAGGTTGGCTTTTTAAAGGCACACTTCATTTAAGCCAACCTCAAACATTTGTCCTCATTGTAGAATCTAACTATAGTTCTAGATTCGCTCTCAACATTACCTTTTGATCCCTTGGAGGTTTAAACCCTCTGTCGTTAAAATAAATCTGTTCTGATACTCATCCTGACATCTATCTAGCAAGTGAGCAAGCTTCAGGTGTTATCTAAGTACCCGTATTGTACACACTTTATCTTGGGTCACACCAAAATTACAATGCTGCCTAACCAAGCTTTCCTTCTTTAAGCGATCATGCAAATATTCACTATAGAATTACTCAAAAATCTATCCGGAATGTATTTAATAATCGATTATTAAATATATAGGTATTTACTAATCTAAAACTAATTGACTTTACCTGTATTATTCCACACTAATTTTTAAGCAGTGATTCTTTTTTCTACATTTTCCTAATTCATATTTTATCTTTTCATTTTACTGTCACGTGTACATTAGTCATATTTATGATGTACATTAGGGCAAATGGTTTTTCTCCCTCTGCTTTCATACTTTTAATGTCACATGCACATTGCAATAATAATATGAAAGTTTCAAGACTTAATAACATGCGAAAACTGTACTTGTAATGTAAAATCCTATTTAACAAGGGTGCCAATATTAGTGGAGGGCACTGTATCTGTATAGCACTGTAGATTTGATTTATAAGGATGAGATGTGTCATCACATGTGAACGCTGTAGAGACGTTTATTCATTAGCATTGAAAAATAAATCTAATTTTGCTATTGCGTCTTTATTATCTCATAACTGTGTCTAAAGGAGAGATCAAATGTTAACTGATAAATAAAATAGCAAGTTACAAAACACTAAATTAGAACAGTGATCCATTTTAGCATCAAATGTTTAATCAAAATGTAATCTTTTTCTATAGAATACCCATTTGTCTATGGCCCACGTGTTAATGTGTACAATTAAGGACATCCACTGTATGCTATGATGTAATATAATACAGTACAATATAAATAATATTGGGGAGGTTGGTTGATTTGTTACAGAAGTTTAGATTATATGTAAAATAATAGCAATATCTGGCCATTTAATCAGAAGAACAAAAATATTTAATAATGCTTAATGAAGTTTCTCTTGGAATAAAGAATGCTGTGTTTATACACCAAACACACACCAATTAAAGAACATGACTACACTTAGTCCTCCTACAGACTGTGTGTGTATAGAGAGTGAAATACTGAGCCACAGTGATCAGTGTTATTATAGATTGATAATATTGTGAAAAATAAAAAGTAAACCCCCAAAAACCTGCAGGAACCTCTCCCCAAATATCCAGATAAACACCATATTATATTATATATAATATCAAACAGAATAAAGCTCTAACATTATATATTACAGTACTGTAAATATTTATTATATTGATGAGGGAACTGGATTTTTATAGAATCTTAAATTATATCTAAATTTAGGCACATCATCACAAAGAGGCTATTCATGAAAGAATATTGATTAATGCAGAGTCTGTCTGGAATATTCGCAGAGTTATAATTAATTTAAGGCACCTCCTAAACCACGGGTAAAACAGAGCATAAATAACAGGATTAATGGTGGAATTAAGATAAAGCACACTCAAGAGTTTATGAAGAGTTTCTGTCTGTATTTCAATAACATCACCTAATAAACTGTAAATAAAATACGGAAGTAAACACATCAGAAACACAGACACTAAAATGCCCAGGACTTTAGCTGCTTTTCTCTCAGATTTCATCGAGTGTGAGGTGATTTTCTGTGTTTTAGGCTGTGTGTGATTATTAAGCTCTCTGATAGCAGTGGCATGTTTCTTAGCAATCACAAACACTCGAGTATACAATATGATTATGATAGAAAGTGGAAATATAAATGAATATATAAGATCAATTACAGACCAAACATCATTCATAAATAGTAAACACTCACCAGTACATATTATAGTATTTTTAAAGTTTTCATTGAAATATAAGAGTGCTGAGCTATAGGCCAGCACCACACACCAGACACATACAATTACAATACCAGTGATCCTCACAGACACTCTGTTCATGTAGAGAAAGGGGTTTGAGAGAGCCAAATACCGATCCACAGCGATCAGAACGATATTATAGATGGACGAGACTGTGATGAAATAACTAATTAACCCAAAACTGATGCAGAAATCTCTCCCAAAAATCCAGCATGACTCGATCGTCCAGATTAAGATCGGCGGCATTACAGAAGCACCAACGAGGAAATCCGACACTGCCAGAGAGAGCACGAGCATGTTTGTTGCTGTGTGAAGCTGCTTGAAGTGAAGAACAGAGATGATGACGAGAAGATTTCCACACACTGTTAGAAGAACCACAGCAGCTGAACACACATACAGTAAGATATAAACTGCAGGAGATCCAGATCTTTCTGGACAGGAGAAATGCTCACAGAGATCAGACTGGTTAAACTCCGTCAGGTTCATTCTGTCATACTGCCACAGAAATACATCCTATATTGGATACTAACATTGTAAATCTGTAAAATGACTTATGGCTGAAATGGGTCTGGTGTTTTTATAGTTTATAAATTAGTCACGCCCCCTGAGTTTGAGTGGCAGCATGTGAATACATATGATGTCATGCTGTGTTGGAATAGACCTAGTACATATAGGTTAAAGACTTAAACCTGTCATTATACAAACGTGTGTGTAAAAAAAGTCTCAATTAAATATCAACACACATTTCTTATGCTGAGAACCTGCCCTATGGATTAAGAATAAGTGTAAATATAGTTAACAAATCATTTTGCCATACTGTCTCTACATGGCTTTGTTGGAATATCCAATATTGCTATATGAACCAGTATGGAAAACGTTTTCTACCTACAATAAAGGAACATGCTGTGATATTTATACACACGATATGACAGTAAGATTATAATAAATTGGAACTGTTGATGGGATATAATCTCAACACTATTTGGTACAGTAGCATAGTGATTTGAGCATCACAGGCCATCTGTAATGATAAAAATTCTAACACTGCTTGTGTGTTACATGTACTAACATGGACAAAGTGCAAGTAAGGGTGTGCCATTTGAAATCTGACAACACAGTGGTATTGGCTTTAGGGAAACTTTAAGTATTGTCCAATTTTTTTTTATCTGATGTTAACTGACACTTCTTGAAAATCCAACCCTTCCCATAGATTACATTCTTGACTGGACTTAGATAACATTATACAACAATTACCAATAAATTACAGTAAAGTTACCAGGCTGTTGCCCTTTTCAGATACACCATCTATTTATTCTTATACCTCAGCAAAAAAAATAAATAAATAAAAATCTGTGTCCTCAATTTATAGATTTAGAATCTGTGTCCTCAATTACAGTATAGAACATTTAAAAGTCAAATGCTGGCTAAATTGCGGTATATTATCTTCAGTTAAATTTAAACAGTAATAAAATAAATTACAAATAAAATGAAATAAAAGATTAAATAATAATGGAATAATGATTGATCCAAGATTGTGGAGCGGCAGTAGAACGCAGCAGCCTCTCCGGTTAAAAAATGGAGCTATTTTTGTTTTGTACCCTGATTTTTTACAGCACATGCACATCAGAGCAACCGGTGTTTATGTTTACTATCGTCAGACTCTTGTAAAATGCAGAAATAATGCAACAACCAATTTGCATGATGATCTGCTGGAGAAGCAATGCGATCTAGGCTTGCTGTGGAGAGCAGGCCTCTAGTCCTTGCGTCTCCTGATGTCGGTGGCCAAGGGAAGGGAACTTCACAAGCATTGTGCAAGGAATCGGCAGCACGGCAATAGGACGGGGGTCCATGCTAAGTTAAAAACAAACTTTACCTAGCCGGCTCTCCCGTCCATCCTGCTCTCCAATGTCTGTTCTCTGGACAATAAACTGGACTACATTTGACTCCAGCAGGTAATGTGGCATGAGTTTAGAGACTGCTGTGTCTTTGTTTTCACTGAGATATGGCTCAGTGACCGAGTTCCGGATGCCGGCATTCAGCTAGATGCGCTCGCCTCATTTCATGCTGACAGAAATGCAGCTCTGTGCAGTAAGACTCGCAGTGGTGGCTTTTGTGTTTAAATCAACACGGTATGATGCAAGAACTCGGTGCTAGTTTTTAGTTATTGCTCGTCGCTGGTGGTGTTTGTGAATGTTGCAGATGTATGCAGACCATTTTATTTACCATGGGAATTCACCACTGTTCTGATAATCAGAGTAAACATTCCCCCCAATGCTAATGCTAAGGAGGTGCTTGGTGAACAGTATGGGGCTATAAGCGAACTGCAGGACACACACCCTGATGGACTGTTTATCATTGCTGGAGATTTCAATCATGCAGATCTCAAATCATTACTCCTAAATTTCACCACCATTTGACTTTGCAACAAGAGGGGGTGAACACGCCTGAATCTTGTTTACACAAACATCTCCCGCGCTACGGTCAGAGCCCCGCCCCACCCCCGCTACTCAGACCACATTTCTGTTCAAGACAATCACTTCATGCTCCAACCAGAAGATGTGGATGACTGTGGATGTGCGTACATTGCTGAGGACCAGATACTCCGCCTTCAGTGCAGGTAACAAGGTGGCCCTAAGAACAGCAAGAGCCAAATTGTCCCACCCATCAGAGATCAAAGCACACAAGCGCTCATAAAATCCACAGTCACTTCATGGATAACGGTGCATGTGGCAGGGCATTCAGGCCATCGGCAACTACAGGACAACATCACCTGCCGATGACAGAGATGCTTCCCTTCCAGATGCACTGAACAACATCTACACTTGGTTTGAGGCACAGAATGATGTGGCGGCAAGGAAGGCCACAACTCCTCCCTACGACCACGAGCTGTGTCTAACCATGGCTGACGTGAGGAAACCTCGATGCAGAGTGAACCCATGGAAGGCTGCTGGACCAGACAGCATTCACGTAAGAGCATGGTAGAGTATTCAGAGTATGTGCAGATCAGCTGGTAGATGTTTTCACTGACATTTTCAACATCTCCCTGAGCAGAGCCATTGTTCCAACGTGCTTCAAGGCCACCACCATTTTCCCTGTGCTGAAGAAGTCTTCAGTGTCCTGCCTCAATGACTACCGTCCCATTGCACTCACATCCATCATTATGAGGTGCTTCGAAAGGCTCATCATGAGGCACATCAAGACCCTGCTGCCCCCCTCGCGGGAGCAACTACAGTTCGCATATCGCCCCAACTACTCAACGGATAATGCCACCACTCCACATCTGGCCCTCACCCACCTGGACAAGAAGGACACCTAAGTTTGAATTCTGTTCAGAGACTTCAGTTCAGCATTCAACACAATCATTCCTCAGCACCAGATTGGAAAGCTGAACCTACCAGGTATGAACACCTCTATCTTCAACTGGATCCGGGATGTCTTGACTGTGAGCCCTCAGTCAGTCTGGATCAGGAACAGCATCTCCAGCATCTCCAGGGCTGTATGCTCAGTCAACTGCTGTTCACTCTGCTGAATCATGACTATGCAGCAATGCACAGCTCCAATCATATCATCGAGTTCATCAATGACATGACTGTGGCGGGTCTCATCAGCAAGAACAATGCGTCAGAATACGGAGAGGGGGTGCAGTGGCTTATGAACTGTGGCAGAACTAACAACCTGTCTCTGAAAGTGGACAAAATAAAAGAGATGGTTGTTGACTTCAGTAGAGCACAGAGTGACCACTCTCCACTGAACATCAACAGCTCCTCCGTGGAGATCGCCAAGAGCACCAAATTCCTTGGTGTTCACCTGACAGAGAACCTCATTGATGCTTACAGCGATGTTAATAGACAAAGGTGGGTGTGGTTGTTGTCCTGCAACTCTGATTTTGTTCAACTTGCTTCTTGAAACAGGCCTCAGATCTCTGGGCTCCACTATTTTGGACTCTCTCAATTAAGAGGTGAACCCCCCCCACCCCCCCACCCAGCACTGTCTCTTATTGTTGGAGAAGGACTAACCTTTTTCCAGTGGTATGGTATGGCTTTCCTTTCTGCATGTGATGCAGGGTTTGAAAATACTTCTGTCAGTCAGCACTTTAAGGGCACACGTCATTTAAGCTAACCTCAAAGCATTTGGCCCGATCGTAGAATCTAGCTATAGTTCTAGATTCGCTCTCACTATTACCTTTTGAACCCTTGGAGGTTTAAACCATCTGTCGTTAAAATAAATCTGTTCTGATACTCATCCTGACATCTATCAAACAAGTGAGTAAGCTTCAGGTGTGATCTATGTAATCCTATTGAACACACTTTATCTTGGGTCACAACAAATTACCATGCTGCCTAACCTCTGTCACTTTTTGCGAGAGAGTGGCACAGAGCAGGAGGAGATAGCAGATAGCAAATGTGTTTATAAACTAACCGGGCATCGGGCAAACAGGACATACTAGAGAAGGCAAAAGACGTAGTCGGAAAAGCGGAAGCAGGGTCGAGGTATAACTACGAGAAGTGAAACAAGAAAGGCTTGGTAAAGGCAGATAAACGAGTGAGCAGAGCGTATACTTCGCAAGAACTCTAATAGAGTGATTCTCTAAATACTACGGGGAGAGTGTATGATTGGTGACAGGTGCTTCAGATCAGAACTCCGGGGATGGTGGAGCATGCAGGTGCATGTAGCATTTTGGGATCTGGAGTTCTGATCTGACGGAGCTGTGACAGAATCCCCCACCCCCCTCCCAATGGGCTCACTCCGGGAGCCGATTTCTCTTCGGCTTTTCCTGGGGTCATGGACCCGGGAGCTCAGGATGGTTTGTGTGAAAGTCCTTGGTCAGATCAGGATCCAGTATATCCTGCCTGGGGACCCAGCATTGTTCTTCAGGCCCGTTACCCCTCCCCATCAGCCAAATACTCCAGCCTGCCTCTTTTATGTCTGGACTTGAGGATTCTCCGGACGCGGTAAGCCAGTTGTCCCTCGATCTCGAGGGGATGGAGGATTCTCAGAGGGTACTTCAGTGGCTAGTAGACCATCGACAACAGGTTTGAGCCGAGACATTAAATGAGGGAGATGGCGGCTGTGTGCGTGGCAGCTTAAGACGGTAAGTGACCTCATTAATCTGTTTGAGAACCTTGAAGCGGTCCTGTGTACCTGGGGTTAGTTTCTTGCAGCTGTGAGGTTGTCTTAAGTCCCTGGTGGCTAACCATACCCTATCACCTGGCTGGTAGTTGGGTGATCACTGTGGTGTCGATCTGCCTTACGTTTGTAGATCTCTGAGATCTCCTTTTTGGCGTGTGTGGGTAGTAGTCCAGTCGCGCCGCTACATAAGAACCACTGGTCTACGGCCCGAGATGCGGTGGAAGTGGCGTTCAGGGAAAAATGGGTGTTGGTACCCTAGAACGCATTGGAATGGCGTGAGCTTGGTGGCGAGTGATGCAGTGAGTTCTGGGCATGACTCAGCCCAGGGCAATCCTCCGGGTTGCGGGCACAGAAGGTACAAAGGAATCGTCCCAGTTCCAGATTGATCCTTTCGACTTGACCGTTAGATTGAGGGTGGTAGCTGAAGGGGGAGTGGGTAATGGAATGAACCATACAGATTTTGAGAACTGGTCCATGGTGACCAGAATTGTGGTGCTTCCTTGGGACCTTGGGAGTCCACTGAGATGTGGGACCAGGGGCCTTCGGCTGTGGGTAACGGTTTAAGCCTCCGCGAGGTGTTCTTGCGGAACCTTACTCTGTGCACAAGACGAACAGGATGCCATGACAGCTTGTATATCTTTCTCCATACTGGGCCACCAGTATTTTTCGTTGAGGAGATGATGTGTTTGCTGTGCCCCTGGATGCCCTATCCCATGAACCGTGTGTGCCCAGATAATCAGTTCTTGCCGGTACTCCTTGGGTACAAATAGTTTGGTAGGGGACAATTGACTGGCACTTGTCATGGAGGAATCTCCTCTAATCTCAGGTTCAGGTCCCACTCCAGGGCATTGATGATGCACGAGGGCTTAATGATGTATTCCTCGTGATCACTGACATGTTCAGAGGGGTCCGCGACCGAGAGGGGCATCCACTTTTATGTTCTTGGACCCTGGTCGGGGTACAATAACGTGAAGTCAACCCTGGTAAAAAAAAAAGGGCTCAACGGGCCTGGTGGGGTGTTAGTCTCTTGGCAGTCCCGCAGATATTCCAGGTTCTTGTGGTCTGTTAAAATGAAAAAAGGGTGTGTTGCTCCCTCTAACCAATGTCTCCATTCCTCCAATGCTAATTTGACTGCTAGGAGTTCCCGATTTCCTACGTCATAGTTCCACTTTGTGGGGGTAAGCTTCCTTGAGAAGAATGCCACAGGATGGAGTTTAGGTCTTTCTCCAAATCTTTTGGATAGCACTGCTCCTACCCCGGTCTCTGACGCATCTACCGTCACTACGAACGGTCTTGCAGGGTCCAGATGTTTGAGGATGGGAGCAGGAGTGAAGGCTTTCTTGATCTGGTCAAAAGCTGTTTTGGCACTGGGGCCCTAAGACAGGCGCATGGGTTTCCCCTTAAGTAGGGACGTGAGGGGGTTAGCTACGGCACAAAGTTCCTAATGAACCTCCTATAAAAATTGGCAAATCCCAAGAATCTCTGTAAGTCCTTGATTGTCGTGGGTACCGGCCATTCCACAACTGCCGTGTCCTTTTCCTGGTCCATGGAAATTCCTTTGGGGCTGATGAAATAACCCAAAAACGTGGTGGTGGTTCTGTGGAATTCGCATTTTTCAGCTTTAATGTATAACAATGGGGGCAGCTATGGCTCAGTTGGTAGAGTGGGTTGTTCACTAATCATAGGGTTGACAGTTCGATTCCCGGCCCGGGTGACTCCACAAGTCCGAAGTGTCCTTGGGCAATTCACTGAACCCCAAGTTGCTCCCGATGACAAGCTAGCGCCTTGCATGGCAGCTCTGCTACCGTTGGTGTGTGAGTGCGTGTGTGAATGGGTGAATGAGACACAGTGTAAAGCGCTTTGGATAAAAGCGCTATATAAGTGCACATTTACCATTTTACATTTATAACTGGTGTAGTAGCCGTTGTAAAACTTTACGAACGTGAGCAATGTGTTCCTTCCTGGAGGTGATCACATAGCGTCCCAGCATGTCACACAACACATTGTTGATTAAACACTGGAATACTGAGGGAGCGTTTGAAAGCCCATACGGCATAACCTGATATTTATAGTGACCGGAAATCGTGCTAAAACCAGTCTTCCATTTGTCTCCCTCTCGAATACGAACCAGGATGTATGCACTGCGTAAATCTAGTTTGGTAAAGATGGTGGCAGTACGCAGTTGTTCCAGGGCGGCCGGTACTAGAGGTAGGGGGTAACGATACTTGATACAGCATTGGTTTAATCCTCGGTAGTCTATGCATGGGTGTAAGCCACCAACCTTCTTCTCCACAGACTCCACAGACTCCTGCAGACGCTGGGGAGCTGGAAGGTCGGATATAGCCCTGGTTCAATGCTTCCTGGATATATTCCTCCATGGCCTGTTGTTCCATGACTGTCAGCGGATACACCCTCCCCAGGGGTGTAGTGCCAGGAAGAAGTTTGATAGCACAATCATAATTGCGATGTGACGATAGTCCACTAGCCTTCTTCTTGCTGAATACTTCCCTGAGGGGCGTGGTAAACACTGGGAATTATGACACTGTCTGCATTGTCGGGGCTCTCCAATGGATGTGGACGCGAGTGATCACTGGGGCTTGGAGACAGTGGTGGAGACAATGATTCGACCAGTGTGTGATTTCTCTTTGATCCCATGTAATACGTGGATTGTGATATTCGAGCCAGGGAAGACCAAGAACCACTGGATGCCGGGCCATTCTGATGACATTTAAATGAGATCTTCTCTTGATGCAGAGTGCTGGTATGAAGGGTAATTGGGTCTGTGCACTGGGTAATGATGCCATCCCCATCAATGGCTTGGACATGGCGGGGGTTGCGGAGATAGTGAACCGGGATGTTGTGTTGACGAATGGTCTCTTGGTCAATGAAATTCCCTGCCGCAACAGAGTCGATCAGTGCTTATAAAACACAGGAAATGCTTGAGTATTCTAGGATAACTGGTAAAACAAATGCAGCCTGAGTGATGTGTTTGGGCACTGGGTTCTAAACTCACCTTAGGCAGAGATGATTTTGGAAACGGGGTTCTCCCTTTGGTGAATGTGCGGTTTTATATGAGGGCACTGTGTACGAGATGATCCTTCTCACCACAGTAAAAATAGCGATGCTCACAGCGTCGTTGCTCTCATTCCTGGGAGCTCACCTGAGTCTGCCCTAGCTGCATGGGTTCCTCCGAGCTCTCTGGTGCGGGTAATTCCGCCTCGTCACGTATTGAGCGGCGGCTCTGTAGCAGAGGGTCCAAACGGATAGCCAAGCTGCTAAGTGCGTCCAGAGACAACTGATCATCGCGGCATGCTAGTTCTTTTATGATGTCGGCGTTTAATCCACGGTGAAACATGGTCTTTAGAGCCGGCTCATTCCATCCACTCCTTGCTGCCACCGTGTGAAAGTCCAGGGTGTAGTCCACCACGCTACGCGATCCCTGTGTCATGGACAGTAATTCCTCCCCAGCAGAAATATAGTCCGGGTCTCCCAAGTTTATTACAGGTGGGACAATGTAGCTGCCTCAGGTAGTCACACAATCAATAATTCAGATCAGGGAGGTCTATGTCAGTCCACTATGGAAATGGGACTGATATGAAGGGTGGCTAGACATCTCCATGTAATCCAACATGACACTCCTTGCTCTCCTGCTGCTTTCATGTTGAGGATAAGTATTCTGTCATGTTTTAAACGTTATGAAATTTAAGACGGATGCAGGTGCAGACAATAGCTTTTAATAAAGAGAGGATGGCAGACAAATCCAAATCATGAGACAATAGTGTAGTCAAGAAACAGGCAATAGGTCAGGTGATCTGTAAACAGGCATGAACTAGGCAAAGCAAGAATCAAGAATGAGGAGCAAGAAGCAAGATCAATGAAAATAAAACAATATGAGGTATAAACTCTTGGTAATTTGAGAACACTCAATACTTTGTAAAACCATCGTGTTCAAACAGTCTCTTTGTACCGTGGGTGTGAGTGCTGTGAATTTGATGCAGGTGTGTGTGATTAAAATGAATGTGAGTGTTCTGGGAATTGTAGTCCATGTTTGTAGGTATTATAGCAGGATGGGAAATGTAGTCACTGGTTTGCTGTGATATGGCACATATATGTTAATGTTCACAATGAACACATGGGCTGTGGGGTGGTCTGTATGGGGAGATTTGATTTGTTACAGTAAAGTTATATAAAAAATTATATACAATAGCAATATTTGATTATATCATCAGAGGAACTAAGCACAAAAAAGCTTATTAATGAAAGAATATTCATTAATACAGAGCTCGGTAGGAATATACGCATTATAATTAATTTAAAGAGTTATAATTAATTTAATGCACCTTCTAAACCTGCAGAGAATAAATATATTAAAAGTTTAATTGAAGAATTAAGTCAAAATCTGTTTAAATGTGGCCTGGCATGCACATAAATGACAAAACAGGGCACAGGACAGAGTTTAAATTAGGGTGTTTTATTCCAGACTGCACGTGGAACAGTGCAGCATTACATATGCAGATTTTGGGGCTATTAGAACGTAGAAATGGAAATCCTCTATATGTTAAGGAGTGGTTTTGTACAACCAACAAAATTTGTTTGTCTGCTTTTATCCCGACCCTTATATGCAGTAGGAAATAATGAAAACACGTAAATGGCCTCTTGTGTGTCTAAGCTCGCTACATAATCTATACTTGTAAAGTCTGATGTATCTCCATATCTATATGTTCACTTGAGGCACTATTTTATGAAAATATTATCTTATTTAATATTTAAATTAGGCCAAAACCCTCCCCATTAATTCAAATGTTTAATGCTGTAATAATATAAAAGCTTTAAGATTTAATACCATGCAAACTGTATTTGTAATGCATTGACAGAAAACACAGGCCTTCACTCATCACTCATCTGCATTTAAAAAGATTTAATATGCCTACATATCAGAACAACACTGTAGATTGATCTGCAAAGATGAGATGTGTTGTTATGTAAACACAGGAGAAGGACCAGAGTCTACGATTTTCATCAGCCACTGCAACTCACCTGACCACGTCACATGATTGTCTGCACCTGATTCATGCTTGGGGTTAAAGCTCACTTGTACATAAGTCACGTTTTGCACTGCACCCACTGTCGTGTGTTTGTCTTATTTTGTCGTTGTTATGTTGTCTCGTTTCTCTGTTTAGATTCCATAGTTTATGTTTCATTTGTGTTAGTACTTTTGTCACGGCAAGGCAGCAGAAGCAGGCGGCAGGTGTAAAGCGTGGAATCAGGAAGTTTCACGAGACGTGGTCGTTAAACAGGCAAGGGTCAAGCGATCGGATGAACATGGCAAACAGGATTAGGCAGAGAGCGTGGTCGAAACCAGATCCAATAGTCGAGGAAAACTAGAAGGCAAACTAAACTAGATCGGCTTGGTAACGCAGAGAAAATGAGTTGACTGAACGTATACTTCGCAGTGACTCCATGTGAATGACAACCATAAGTAGTAGCGGTGATAGTGTGTGTGTGATTAGTGACAGGTGTCTCTGATCAGAACCCCTGGGGATGGTGAGCGCAATCGTGCATGAGAGGTAAGTGTTGCATCTGGTGTATGGAGTCTGGATGTGCGCTGGCTGAGCTGTGACAACTTTTGTTTTATTTGATTAAATCTGCACTTGCATCATGCTCGATTCCCGTGTTGTGACATGTGTCTTTGCACATCAATGCTGTACAGAAAATTATTCACTAACATTGAAAAATAAACATAATTTCACTATTGCTTCTTTATCTCATAATTATGTCTACTGGAGAGATTACATCCACCCATCCATTTTCTATACTGCTTTTTGCTTTTCAGGGTCACGGGGAAACCTGGAGCCTATCGGGCACAAAGTGCTGTACAGGACAGGGTGCCAATCAGGGCATACATTCACACACCCATTCATACACTACTGAAACTTTGCCAAACTTTTACTGAGACATGCCAATCAGCCTACCAGGGGGAGGAATCCGGAGTACCCAGAGGAAACCGGCTCTGGTGTGTGTGTGTGTTTAGATGTTTTTTCGCTAGTTGTGTAGGGGAGAATCACGGGGAGGACACAAAGGGCCACAATGGGAATCAAACCCCCAACACTGGATGTGTGAGAGAAACATGCTAACCACTAAGCCACCGTGTGCCCGTGGAGAGATTTACATAGATTTGCTAATTTAATTTACTCAGGTACAATAATGGGCATATTCTAAATAACACCAACTTTTTAAATATCACAATAAAAGCACAAGTTCATATTTTTCTTGTTTGGCTTTTGCCCATACATGTTAATGCACACAGTTAACATATGGGATAGGTATGTGTGTGTGTGTGTGTGTGTTGGAGGAGGGTGGTTGGGGAGATTTTATTTAATTCAGTATAGTTAAAATTATTTACAATAGCAATATTTGACCATATCATCAGTAAAACTAAACAGAAAAAAGATTATTAATGAAAGAATATTTATTAATGCAGAGCTCGGTTGGAATATATGAGTTATAATTAATTTAATGCACCTCCCAAACCCTCCTAAAGAATAAATACATTCATAGATTAATGGAGGAATTAAGACAAAACCTGTTTATAAATTCTGTAATGTTTCTGTCTGTAGTGTGATGACATCACCTAATCCACTGTAAATAAAATACAAAAAAACACACCAAAAACCCAGAACACATTACAAAACTCATGAAGTTTACCTTGGAATAAAGAATGCTGTGTTTATACACCAGACACACACCGATTAAAGAACATGATACTACACTTAGTCCTCCTAGAGACTGTGTTTGTATAGAGAGTGAAATACTGACCCACAGCGATCAGAGTGTTATTATAGATGGATCATATTGTGAAAAATAAACAGTAAGTAAAAACAACAACAACAACAAAAAAACCAAACAGCAGAAATCTTTCCCCAAATATCCAGATCGACACCGTACTGTATTATATATAATATCAAACAGAATAAAGCTCTTATATTATATAATACAGTACTGTAAATATTTATTATATTGATGGTGGGAATTAGATTTGTTATAGAATCTTAAATTATATCTAATATAAAAGCAACATTTAGGCACATCATCAAAAAGAGGCTATTTACGAAAGGATATTGATTAATTCAGAGTCTGTCTGGAATATTCGCAAAGTTATAATTAATTTAATGCACCTCCTAAACCACGGGTAAAACAGAGCATAAATAAATGGATTAATGGTGGAATTAAGATAAAGCACAATCACAAGTTTCTGAAATGTTTCTGTCTGTAGTTCAATAATGTTACCTAATACACTGTAAATACCATAAGGAAGTAAACACATCAGAAACACAAACACTAAAATGCCCAGGACTTTAGCTGCTTTTCTCTCAGATTTCATCGAGTGTGAGGTGATTTTCTGTGTTTTAAGCCGTGTGTGATTATTAAGCTCTCTGATAGCAGTGGCATGTTTCTTAGCAATCACAAACACTCGAGTATACAATATGATTATGACAGAAAGTGGAAATATAAATGAAAATATAAGGTCAATTACAGCCCAAACATCATTCAGATAGATAAAACACTCTCCAGGACACATTACATAACTCATGAAGCTTACACTGAAATATAAGAGTGTTGAGATATAGGCCAGCACCACACACCAGACAAATATAATTACAATACCAGTGATCCTCACAGACACTCTGTTCATGTAGAGAAAGGGGTTTGAGAGAGCCAAATACCGATCCACAGCGACGAGAGCGATATTATAGATGGATGAGATTGTGAGGAAACTACAAATCAACCAAAAACTGCTGCAGAAATCTTTCCCAAAAATCCAGCATGACTCGATCGTCCAGATTAAGATCGGCGACATTACAAAAGCACCAACGAGGAAATCTGACACTGCCAGAGAGAGCACGAGCATGTTTGTTGCTGTGTGAAGCTGCTTGAAGTGAAGAACAGAGATGATGACAAGCATATTTCCACACACTGTTAGAAGAACCACAGCAGCTGAACACACGTACAGTAAGATATAAACTGCAGGAGATCCAGATCTCTCTGGACAGGAGAAATGCTCACAGCGATCAGACTGGTTAAAATCCGTCAGGTTCATTCTGTCATACTGCCACAGAAATACATCCTATATTGGATACTAACATTGTAAATCTTTACCTGTAACAAGTCACAATCAAATGACTTATGGCTGAAACAGGTCTGGTGTTTTTACAGTTTATAAATTACTCACGCCCCCCTGAGATTGAGTGGCAGCATGTGAATACATATGATGTCATGCTGTGTTGGAACAAAAGGCCTAATACTGACTAGTGAGTAGTTATAAACATTTTCACAATAAACCATAATGTCTTATTCGGTGTGTGTCCCTGTCTCTTCATGGCTTTGTCTCAAATAAAATTCTCCAGCTACGGTAAAGAAACGTGAAATTTAGACACACTGTTTGACTATGGTAAATGTGCACTTATATAGCGCTTTTATCCAAAGCGCTTTACACTGTGTCTCATTCACCCATTCACACACACACCAACGGTAGCAGAGCTGCCATGCAAGCGCTAACTTGGGTTCAGTGTCTTGCTCAGCGACACTCGGCATGTGGAGTCACCCCGGCTGGGAATCGAACGTCAACCCTAAGATTAGTGGACGTCCTGC